>APFE031167307.1:132715-195857 GCA_000404065.3 Pinus taeda | reverse complement strand
TTTCGAACTTAACTAGTTGGATTTCTATTTTCTGGTAGCAATTGGTCGAGTCACTTTCAACAACATCATGGAAGCACTAACTAGCTCTAGCAAACAAGAACTAGTAGAAAATGATGAAATTAGTGACTAGGTGACTAAAAAAGTTAGTCACCACAATTATTTCAAGTGAAGTACTACTAAATTTGAGCAATTTTAGGTGACCGAATTAAAAATGACTAACTTAAACGACTAATTTAGCTTAGGGATAAAATATATGACTAGATAATAAGTGACCAAACTAAAAGTGACTAACCAAAATGACTAATTAGTCCTAGACTAAAATATATGACCAAATAATAAGTGACAAAATTAATAATGATTAACGTAAACAACACATATTCAAACCACGTAAACAACACATATGCAAACATTTACAGGTGTAGAGCCTCCATGGGTGTGTGTGAGGAACATGTTTGATATCTTATAATTGGTTTCCCTTCATCACCAAGGAGGCTTAGGCTATGAGTGGATTGGCCAAGCAACCCTCATAAGTTGTTCCTTTTAGTTTTTGGGAAATATGATGTTAAAGTTCAACTAGTGCTAATAGATGGTCTCAAATGTGTTTGCTAGGGTTTTTAAACAAGGTCACTAGATCCCAATGCAACATAGGTGCCTTGGATTTGTTGAAAAGTAAAATACCCCACGTGGCACCAAATGGGTGATTGATGACAACTAGTTAGTGGACTTAAACCAAATTAATCGTGGAGGTCAAAACTACAATTGAAAAAAGAACAACACACACGTGACAATTCACATTAGAATTCATCTTCTCACAATCAAGATTTATGAATAAAATGTTAATTTTTTTATGAAGCCAATGAAATCAACACTACTAAACCAACATAAAAGTTTCTATTAAAATGATTAACCACAAAACATATTAACATACTGAATATCATTGTCAATAATAGAAAAAATATATCTATATATATATATATATATATATATAAATATATATATAATATATATATATATATATATATATATATATATATATATATATTATATATAATATATATATATTATATATATGTATATATATAAATATATATATATATTATATTATATATATATATGGGGTTCTTCTCAATTACTATCATGACCACCATATTTTCACTCTTATTTAATTTTTAACAGTTCAATATAAAAAAATGTGAATAAACACTCAAATCTAAGAAATTGATCTTTTTTATTACAATATGATGTTAGTGAAATTATAACAAAACCATCTTTATTTCCTTCCCTCCATATTTTTTCTTCCCTCTTATTTTTTTAGCGATCACAAATTTATTTTATTTTAAATTTTAAATTTTTCTCTACACATTTACATTTATTTTTCATTCTAAATTCACTTTTGTACATTTACATTTATTTTTAATTTTAAATTTCCTCTGCACATCTAGAGAAGTCTAGGATGGTCACTGCCATCAAGTGTAGGTTGAACACTGCCATCAAGCGTAGGTCGATCACTTCCATCAAGCGATTTGGTGGGTTGTTCAGACAATAAGGGATAACTGTGGCATCTCTGAAGTTGGTTGGACTAGAATAACATAAGCTGTAGGGGATAATGGAACTTGGGACCTGTTGAAAGAGCAGAAAAACTCATTTCTAAGCTTTGGAAGGCCTGGTCACTGCAAAATCATGCAGAATCATGTGTTCCCAATTCAAAATTTCCATGATAATGTTTACAAATAATTTTGCACTGCTTCGTACTTGGTTTTACTTATCCATGGGTGTTTTGGTTTTTCTATAATGGTAATTATAAGTTTTTGGCTGGTAGTGGATGCACTTTTCTCTTTCAATTTCCCTCTGCACATCCAGAGAGGTCTATGCCAGTCACTTCCATCAAGTGATTTGGTGGGCTTTTCAGATAGTAAAGGATAGCTTTGGCATCTCTAACGTTTTTTGGACTCGGACATCATACGCTTCAGGGGAGAATGGAACATGGGACTTGTTGAAAGAACAGCAAAACTCATTTCTCAGCCATAATTTCACTCTTCATATATTATTGTGCATGCATGGCTTTGTGAGGACTTGTTTTGTTTATGTCCCTACATTTTGTTGGCTATTCTTAATGCTTCCAACTATGATTTTAGTTACACTCTATTGCAATAAATAAATTATCATATTCAATTGGGTTGGTTCATTGCTTCAAGTTGTGAATTAGGTTGGACTTAAGAAACTAGTGGGGCCACCTTTCAGGTTGTTGATAAATCAAAATTACCTCTCAATATAGAGCTAACATTCAATTTATGCACCAATGAAAATAGGTTTCTGGTTATTAGAGTCGATACCACCTAAATGTTCGTCGGTCATTTTTTGTGGAATTACCAATGGTTTAGGGCCATTTTTTCTTGGAAAAAATTCAATATTGTTCACATGCATAGGTGGGGGATGGCATCCTTCTGTTCGAATGCATATAAAAAGGAAAACTTTCACTCAGATCAAGTGTACGCTCTCCACCAATGATTTCCATATTGTAATTTACATTCTCAGCATTGACATTGTATAATCCTCTGGCGGTTTTATTTAAATCCTTGTATTATTCGAATTTCATCTTATCAATTTGATGACTGTAGCATGGCCTTTGTTTATGTTCTATCAAGTCATTATCATAGGGATCATGGTGCATTTTTCAATTGCAAGGAAACTATTTGAATTCCCAAGAGAGCCACTGAAATCATGGTCACTAACTCCTTTCACTAGTTGGTTTTCCGTGGCACACATATCGTCATGTGGCTAATCTTTGGTTACCTTGAATTCCATCTCTTGAATGGTAATCCCATCATTCTTATCAAGGGCACCTGAGATTTTTTTATGTTAAATACCAATGGGTTTGAATTGGCCTTTCAATGAAGCATTGGTTTAAAACTACTTATTTGCTTGATCAAGGGTTGCTTGTCCAATCATTTTTCTATGCAAGGAAACATACCTTGTATAACACAAATATTTCTAGCTAGATCATACAATTTAGGCTCCTTAAATGCACTAGCAAACATGGCCATAGGTTGTATATATATTGTTCCTTCTGCATGCCTGCAATCTCGAAAGTCTTGGGTAGCATTAAAACTTGTGGGAGAGATAGAAATGTTGTTAGTCATCTTAAAGAATGTTATGTTAGAGCGAATACTAGAATCTAAAACTGAGATTTTGTCTACACTAAAGTCTAGATCGTGATGTGTAATAATGAATTTACTTTTTTTAAGGGGTATAACAAGATCTCCATTTTCATGTAGGATTTGTTATTTTTCTAAGATAATAGGTATCCCATCATTAAGGCCTATATATTGGCATTTCTTGTTGGCTTTAACACATTCAAGGAAAATAACATGACCTATTTCTTGTCTTTCATCCCCTGACACCTATTCCTTACCTTTATGTGGAAAAACAAATGTATCATTATCCTAATGGTCATCATTTAAAAACATGAAGAAAAAATCCCTTCCATGAGTTGGACACACAACATTTATTTGAATCATATGGCTTGGAAATCATTTCCCCGCCAAAACTGAAATTACATGGTGGCTCACAATTTGGTTGATCTTGTCAATCTTCAAAGGCATTATTAAATTTAAAGGGTTGGGAACATCGTTCAATTGGTGTTTCATATTCTGCTACAAGGATGCAACCAAGATCCTCACTAGTATGGACCATAAGAGGGACATCTTTGGTTTTATCATCTATCCCATGTTCCTCATGCCAACCATTAAAATTTTCCATTTATTTATCAAGAATTGTATCAGTTATCATGCTCAAAAGCTCCCCACATATTGTCCTGTATTCAAGAATGATGAAGTCAGAAGTTGATGTCTACACTTTTTGTAGGTCTGCGATGTTTTCTTCAACAATTGCTTCATCACCAACCTCATTTTTTGCACAAGTTAAGTTTTCTTCGTCAGATGTATCTTATTCTAGATCTCCCCATTCTTCTTTAGCTATGTCGAGCTCTAGTTGTTCCCTAGACAAGATGGAGGGTTGATCCAAGCCTAAAAATTCTTAGTGTCATTATTCGTTTGTACAGAAACACATAATGAGTTCAATGCCTTGTGCGTTTTAGCAAGTTCCAAGACAAGTGCATGAATAGGGTCACTTTCACAAGTTTGGAAAATAGTGTCAAATTCATTTGTTTATTCAATGCAAAGTCCAATTAATTTTTTTTTCATCACAATAGTCTTTAACCAGCAGATCACACAACTTCCCATCTTCTTCAATACTCTCTTCAAGTGCTTTGTAACTTTATGCATAAAAAACCTCATGACATCTAGTTATCTTAATCAACGTGAGGTGGAACAAGAAGGGCTTCTTCTTGTGGACCCATTGTCAAGTCCTGAAAGGTATCTTCATATCTTTGAAATTTGGAAGCCCAGTGTTGTACATTTGTCCTCATCATCGTGTTATCTAGATCGAGCTTGGAATATATCTATATCTATATATATACACACACAACAATATATATTGCCCATCCTATCCTTGTAAACTTGCCCAACAATATTGTTGGCAAATGGTTGTTCCTCTTGGTGGGATGCTATGATTTGTTTGATTAAAGAAAAATATTTTTATTGCAAAAAGTGTTGCCTTTTGAACCAATTCTAGGTCCCTATTGGATCTTGCCGAGTGTTAGACATTGTGTAATACTCTCCATGGCTGAAATACTATATGTGAGTTTGGAAACATTTAACAAAAAAATTTACGAGTTTCATTCTAAGTTGTGATATTCTGTAATGCATGATCTGCTCCAATATAAGTTACTGCCATGGAAATTTTAGACCCAACATCATCAGAATATTTGGGCTTAAGGTAGCATGGTTGTTTCTTTTGGGAAGTGTGTTATCACAGGTAGTCTGAAAGAGACTGTTTGGGCCAAGAGGAGCACCTATACTTCCTTGGATTTGGCTTGATTTGGTGTAATAAAATTTCAAATTTATGTGTTGAGGATTTTGAGCATTCAAGTGTTGCTACTTCTAGCTATTGTTGGTTTTCCTTATGCTATTGGTGCTACAAAAATTTACTATAAAATATTTCACCATAATTTTTATTGTTAGTGTTGAATGTATTGTTGTTGGTTTATCCGATCATCAGTGATGTCCTTTTGCTTCTATTAATAGATGTTGTTGGCACCTGTAAATGTGATACTCTTGATGAAATTAAGGTGAATCTATGCTAGTAAATATTAAAAATGATGAAAGCCATGTGATACTCTTGATTTTCTAATGTACAAAAATGTAGATATTGTGAGGATGAAAAATATTTCTAGATTGATTCAACTTTTGAAATCTTATTTGACGAGTCTTACTAACATCAAATTATTATTTTTTTTAGAAAATGGAATCAAAGATTAATCTTTGTCCCGGAAAATGACACTTGTTGTTGGTATAAAAGGGATTGGGTTTTCTTCAAGTGGCAAAATTGTTTATGAAAATTGTTGGAAATTATATGAGTGCTTATATTTTTATCTTGTAACAACAGGAATGATTTATTTATAATGTAATCAAATTTGACCATATGAGAGAGAGAGAGGAGAGAGAATCACATGAAAATTTTCATGTGTTCCATATTTTAAAGGAAGAGGGAGGAAATGTTTCTCCATGAATTGTGACCTATTTAAATAAGAATTGTTATATGGGCTTAGTTTGGTTTCTTTCTTTTAGTTTGAATCACAAGGTAGTAAACATTGTACAAGTAACAATACATGTAGTCTTATGCCACTATAAAATGGTTTTAAGAATTATCATGGACATGAATTTTGGACCTTCCATTGAAGGTGATCTTGATTTGTCTTTGCACCACTTGTTACAATTATAGGAAGCTACGTAAGTAGACACAAGCTATCACAATCATACAAGTAGCTAAGTAGAAAATTCAATTACACAATTTCAAAGGTAGTCACCCTAGTTTTGAATACCACCCTCGAATCAGTTGGATATAACTTGCAGCATGCCTATAGCAACTTTGAGTACTTGTTGAGCACATGGTTGTGCATAGATGCTTGTTAGTTGATTTTCCAAGTTCTATTCCTTTTGGTAGTAAAAAAAAGGAAAAAGAAGGGAGAGGAGACTTTACCCTATTATTTTAATTGCACGATAAGATTTGGGTAACATAGTAACCATCCCTGGTTAGATAAGGGGGTGTGTTACAGTGTTTCCACACACTCTATAAGACAACATTTATAGGATATGTAATAGCTTGAAATTAATCTATTTTTCGGACATCTGCAGTGTTGCATCAGCTCTGGAATTTATAGCTCCATTACTTCTAGGTTCTGAATTTTAACTTCATACTATAGCTAGATTTCTCTTTTATTTTGCCTGTCATTTTTGTCTAAAGATTATTTTATAATATAGTTAGTAATATTTATGCTTGCCTGGTTTAATATTTCATTATGTCAATGTCATCATAATTCAGCCCCATCAAAATCTAGAAGATCACCAAAATTTTGAAATTGCTAACGAATCTCGTCAGGTCTCCCTACGTTGGGATTCCACAAGCTTTTATAATTTTGTGCTTTTCTTCTCTCTTCAATTTAATCTTAGCACTAAATTGTGAAACATGTTATCTGGTTCTCTCTTGTTTGCAATCCCCTTCCCCTAGTTGGACCTTCAATCATGTCAATCATATAGCAGAAAAATGATATGTATAACTCAACACTGTATACAATTAAGGCGATTTCTGACTTGAAGCATTTAGAAGGAATTTTTAGTTTATAGGTTGTTCCTGGTCACAGATTCCTCTTCTCCTTCACTTGATTTTTAGGATGGATCTAGCATCAAATCCTTGGGTGGTGTGCTTCACAATGCAGAGGAAGCACATTTGTATAGCCATGAAAGGTAACAAAAAACAGAACTGCATTTATATGAAATTTCATAAACATTTTTTCAAATATATTCCTGACTTTTTTTATTTTACTAAGTGTCTAGAAAACTTCAAAATGGACATTTGAAAATTTCCAAGGTGACGAATGTATCTTAACTCTTTTGAGTATGGCATAGCCTATGATATCAAGGGAAATATCTTCATGTGTGACATGGGTAGGGCTACTAAATGGTTGTTTACCTAGATGTGCTAGCTTACATTTTTGGTATGTAGTTTGGAGCTAAATTAGGGTGCAAGATATCACACACATAACTGAAAATTTGTCATATTCTGGCAGTAGAAAGCCTATTAGTTAGAGCAACAAGTAAGGCATTTGAAATGAGCTTAGTGTTCTAATTGTTGGACTTGCTTCTCTGACTTGGTCAATCTATGCATTTGAGATTTTGTAATTTTCCAATAATAATATGTTCCCTAATTGTAAACTACTTGCTACTAAGTACAAAATCATTTGTCTAATGTACAAATTGAAAGGAAAGTATGGGGAGAACCACCTTTTGGGAGAGGTCTACATGAGAAAGTAAATCTCACCAGAAACCTCATTCTACCATGACTTTTGTTTTCCTTTGAACTCTACCTTTAGGCATTGTCTAATGAGAATGCCTAGTGTTCTTGTGCATCACATGTATTCCCATCTTATTATGAATAAACCGTAACTGGATTCTTCATGGTTTTGATCTTCTCCTTGCCACTTTCAGATTAGAACTTCATAAGGACATGGGTTAGGGAAAGGAAAAGGAATTTCGTTCCAATTCTGCTATTATGTATATACAAGGAGTAAGTGTAGTGATCTAACCCTGATTAAACAACATGATAATTTTGGTGTGGATTATAATTTTATTGTGTTTGTTTTAACGGTTTATCATATTAGAGGATTTTAAAGTTGACATTCAAGGCTTCCTTTGATTTTTAATTTTTCATGTTGGTGTGGCACTATATTATGTTCAACAGGGTGAAAATCCAAAACCAAACTTTTCATCATCTCAACTTCATATATTTGTTCCACAAGGTATTCTTTTCTACAAAACAGTCAGGATCCAATACTCTATCAACCACAACTATCTACATCTGGCAAAAGAGTAGGAGACGAAGTACATGATTTTTTTGAGCAAGAGCATTTATCTCAGCAACAGTCTCAATTGGATAAAGTAAGTTGTTATGTTATGAACAATAATGCTTGGCCTAATGACAACTAGAACAATAAGTCCTGCCACATACAATAGTAATTATATAACACTAAGCCTAGTAATTAGGAAAAACATTCCTTTTAAAGCTAACAATGCCCATGATAATTCAATATTTGAGCATTCTCAAAATAATTACATATTCTCATCTGTAATGCTTTCATTCATGCCAACAAACACACGTTTTGATGATGGGTGACATCTCGCATGGAGTTAGGTGTTAGAAGTCCTCAAGAAGGTCCAAACAATAATGTTATGAAAAGTCTATCAAGGAACCAACCTTTGATTCTTGACAGGCTAGTGAATGGGTCTTCAACTCGATATATCACATAAAATCAAGAAAATTCAACTAGAGATGGTGGAACATCAGAGTGAAATTAGTCAAGCAGGGGAAGCTTAGCAAGGCCTAATATACAATAGGGACACATTGTTGGTCAAGGCTGAATCACAGTAGGAACAATTTAGAAAGGGTGGAACATGTGGAAGCTCAAGTTAAGTATGATTTTCTCGAGAGCCATCTATTATCACTCACAATTTTCCTTAGCAGTTATCAGAAGAAGGAAGAAACCGAGGTAACCACAAACTAGTCTTTTAAGTATAGGCTCTAGCCAACCTATGACTCAGAGAGGGCTCTCTCTATATAATTTAGTTTTGTTTCTTATGTGGTTTTAAGCTAGTTCTTAGTGTTCTTTGGGGTTTTGGTTTTGTTTTGAAGGTTGGGTGGTGGAATTCTTAGAGAAGATGGATAGATCTAGACCTTCAAGCCATTGGGCTATGGAGTCAACAAATGGATAGTAGGACTAGACCAATTCATTAAAGAAAATGTCATAGGGTAGGCTAGCAGAGCGAAATGCAAATCTTTGGGGCGAATGTGTGAAGTAATTCTAACCAGGGTGAAAGGGCACTCAAGAATCCTTAGACCGGGATTAGAATGGAAAACATAGGATAATCGTGAATAAAGGGCAATTAAGAATCCTTTGTTAAAGATCACAAGAAGTCACCTAAACTAAGGAGCAATCAAGAATTCCTTAACTTAGATTTGTGAAGAAAACACATAATAATGCATAAAGGTCAAGACAGAGTGCATTTAAACAATTTTTGAAATATCATTACATGTTATAACATTAAGATTTTAGAGATACATAAAGATTACAAACAACTTGAAAGAAAACCACATTGAACATGAGAGAATACTTATTTGTATTTTGCTTTACACAAGAATCCTATAAAATGTCTGATCTTTATTCCTTGATCAAGTAAGCCAATCCAGTAATTGATAAAATAGAATTTTTGATTCGAGAAAAATAGTCTATAAAAATGCTTTGGAATCCACCCAAAATACTTCAAATAAAGAACTATTTATACAAAAACTTATTACGAAATATCTCAAACAACTTGAGATTTATTTTAGGAAGTACAAATATCTTCTAGCAAGAAGATAGAGACAACTAATGAAATGTTTCTTGTTGTCCCTTTAATTATGGTTGTGCTGGCCTTTATGGTTGAGATGTAGCCTTTTATGCTAGCTGATAGTTGTGGAATTTTCATGCTAGAGTCTTCTTTACTTTGATCTTTCATCTGATACTCTTTGACCCTACTACTTTTTGACCATGTTGTGATATTTTTACCTGTTTCATCCTATTTCCTTCATATTTAATATCTGGTAACTTTTAGCTATTAATTTATCACAGTAAGTCAGTCACAATTTCCCACCATTGTGCTTCTGGTAATTTCACATTTATCATCCTCCTATAAATCTCATCAGCCTCGGTATACTTTTAAAAATTGGGCTTGGCGAGGAACAAATTTTTACCTCATTCTCAAGGAAAAACAAGTTCTCAAATGTGTCATATAATAATTTGCTCGTTGGCAAGGCTTTAATGGATGAAGAATTGGCTTGATCCTTAGCCAATTTTCTATGCCTATCTCCATAGTCCAGATACATCATGAGTTTGTCATTAATGACCATAGGACTTGGTAGACCTTTCTCCCTCAAAATCTGAAATTTAGCCATGAACCTATCAATGGCTACTTGCATATTGTGGCACTTTTCTTCCAAATTAAGCATAAGGTTCCTTTTGGGAAGGACCTTCCTTATTTATAAAATGGTGGTAGTTCTGTATTCAATGTTCATCTCATGTAGTTCATATCTATTTTTGCTATTGAGGAAATGGATGAGTCTATTTGCATCCTCAGGCTTATTTCCCAAATCCTCCTTCACTTTCAGGATAGTTTTAGTAGCTACCTTCACTAGCTCTGTTTTCTCAAAAGTAACTTGGATTGATGGCCAAATATATTAACAGATTCAATGATATTGGCCCAAAGCATTTCCTTGGTTTGTCCAAATGGCTTCTCAAGTGTCAATTCCCTTTCCAGGATTTTGATCCTCTCACCCATTCTTTGGGCCCTTTGTGTCTATTCTTTCTACTTTAGTTGGGCAATTTTGCAGTCAGTTTCCAAACTTGCCACCTTTTCCTTCAATATTTTCATATTTGCAGCCTGGATAGACATATATTCCATGGCTTTCACAAGTTTTGTTGCCCTCTCTCGTGATGTACCCGCCATTATAGTAGATTCTGCTATTACTGGCAATGTTGTTGCAAGTCGAGCTGTGGGTGCTAGTGATGCTGCCAGTGTAGAAAGAATTGTTGTTGATACTATGGGGATGACAATTCTTGAAGTTGTGGCCAAGTCACTTTTCTTTGATTGAATTAAAGTGTCCAACTCCTTCTCTATCTCCTTGAGTTAACCATTCAGCTTTAGGACTAAGTCCATGAATTCGTCATGTCTTTGTTGGGCTTCTAAAACCTCTATTGTTTGTGGATGAAGTAGCTGGGGTATCTTTAGTTGTTTTTTCAATGCATCTATGTCATCATTCTTCTTTTTAATAATCTGATCTGTAGCTTTTATATCCTTGAAATTGTGTCCCATTTCAATTACTAAGTCCTCTAAGGACTTGATCCTTGTGTCTTTGGCATGTGAGGAGGCCTTCTCTAACTGGAATTGAGCCGAGATATTGTTCAATGAGTTTTGTAGCTGGTGGGTGGCTATGGCCTTTCCAGTTAAAGTGGAGTATATCATCTCCCCTATTTTCTTGTGTAGCTCAATCTGGTCTATGGGATGGATATCCCTTGCCAGCACTTCAAAATCTATTTTCTTGAAATCTAAGATTGTTCTTGGTTGTTGAGTTGTAGGCTTCACAAAGGTCATCTGTTGCTTCCCCTCCTTAATGTCAAAGGTTGACATTAGCCTTGTTTGATTTGTAGGGATGAGTTTCAGGTATTGAGCATAAGTTTGGGCTTTGAGCCTCTCATTTCTAGCCTTGATTTATTTATATCTTACCTTGATGTCTTGGTCTTTGTCTACAAGCATTCTAAAGGAAGATACTTCCATATTGAGTTACCTTTCCGATACCTGTGTTTGTGAAATGGAAGGCTCTTGTATGCTTCCAGATGGAGTGGCAGTCCTACTTCTTTCTGCTTCAGTATTGGTCATCTCAACTTAGCCTTCAATGTATTCCTACTCAGAGGCTGGATTTAGCCTTTGCCTCTTGTTTGATTCCTGCTATAAATCAGAGGTGGCCATCCCTAAAGTGGAGGCTCCTTATCTGTTTCTTTTTGGGGCCTTCTCCTCGTTTTGAGGAGTCTGCATGACTTGAGGAGTGCTCACGGTAGTTTCCGGTTTTTCTGGTACCTACAGAAAAGAGCTGCCATCAAGCTACTTTTCTAAATCAATAAGAGCATTCTCAATATCTACTCTGGTGTTGTCCTAGTTTGCTAGGGTGCCTTCCACCCATTTAGTTTGATTTGCATAAGCTTCTATCTAAGGTACACAATGGTGAATGAAAGGTCCAAGCTTGACCTTATGTCTTTTCTTTATGATGAATTCCAAAGGATCGTATCTCCAGAAAAAACTTCTTTGGAACTTCATCCTTTGTAATATTAGGTATGCCTCTTGGCCAGCCTCTCTAGAGTTGCATATGAAGGGGCCTAGTTGGTATTTTATTTTGAAATTGGCCTTCTTCTTGGCATTTACAAAATTAATCTCATCTGCATTGATGATTTTCCGGTAATATTCTAAAGCAAACAACCTCATAGGGAGGTATCTTGGCAATTTTATGGTGCAAGAATGCAACCATATATCTCGATCTTTGTGTGGTTCTGGTAAAGGTACCAGTCACCAACTTTGGTCTATTTAGATAATTGGAGGACTCTTTTTATTTCTGGACTGATCCTTGGAGTAGGGCTTCGAGTCAACATTGTCATGACTCGATGTACAAATAAATAAATAAAATCAGAGTTAGAGTATGGATACTGGTACTGGTGGATAAATGGTGTCCAAAAAATGATTGACTTGGTTTGACCCTTGGTGTCTAGCTTTTTAAGGGTGAATGGAAATTTCTATTATTGATAATATAAAAACATGTGGTATAGAACTAAGGAGTACTTGAAAACCCTTTCATTTCCGATGCTTGTGAACTACTCATGCATTCTGTCAGCTATGAATGTGGCAAAGTCATAAATAGTCGCAGGAGGCTGTCCTAGGGTATAGATGGACATGAAAGCCAAGATGATTTGATCAATGTACTCAGTTGTGGAGTAACCCAAAACATAAGATATCATGGATACAATATTTCGGGCCCAAGGAGAAAATATAGTTGCTACATATGGAGGGGGGTCTTTGGGGGTGTACTTCTCTTCTATGATGAAGGTTTGGATTAATTGGGTCAATATTGCAGAGTTGAGTTTGAGATATAAGTCTAACAGGTCTCCAATTGAGAGGGGAGTTAGGTTTGGCCCTAGTTGGAGCTGCAACATCTCATTAATAGACTCAGGAGTGATGGTGTGTTGTAGCATTTTTTGGTTTTGATATCGTAGAGTAAAATAGTCAAAAAATAAAAAATAAAAATTGAAGAAAATGCTAAGTTAGGATATGGACATAACAATAGTGAATAAAATGCTTTTAAAAAAAATATCTTTATGATGATGTCCATATCAAAGAAAATTTCAGGTTAGATATCCTAAAAAATCAAGAAAAAAAAATGTTAGGTTAGAAAGAAAAGAAAACAAATAAACTTTGAAAGTGAGCAAGACTAAATGCCACTACTATTTTTCACAAAATAATGGTTGTGTGCAGCTTGTCTTAAATGCTACAACCCATGACAGTCAAATGGTTTAATATTGACTGCTTCATGCTTTAAATTTGATGTTATAGTTAGAGAATAAAGATCTGGCCAAACTATTTAATCTTGGAAGATTAATAGTTAGGTAGAGAATAATAAGGTGCTCATCAATTTAATTTGAGCCCTTGGAGGTTATAAGGGTAGATTTAGATAGTTTGCTTTTGTAAAATAAAAAGAAAGGAAAAGGGTTTGCTAGCTTAAATACACCCGTTAAGTGAAGAAAAAATGATAGGATAAGAAAAGGGTAAGTAGAGAAAAGGTTGTAGAAGTTTGATAATTCATTGGAAAAAATGTACATTATCATGTTTTACCATATGTTTCAATGTTCATGATTCAATTACACAAAGCAAATGAAGGTCTAAAAGATCGATTAATTAACTTCCCATTCATCCACATTCATCCCTATATTCACTAATTTCCCCTTCCTACCTTAATACGATCATATTCATTCATTATCAATAAAAACCCCTTTTCCTAAGGTCAAAACCCTTTTTGCCTAGGAAAAGTAAAAAACCATGTAAAATCCCCTTTTACACGAAAAACCCACAAAATGATGTTTAGCCTAAGTATTGATGCATATGTGAAAAGCAAATAAACCATGAAAAGGCATTATACTTAGTCTATTTTACTTTTCCGCCTATATTTCGCCTTATCGCATATATTTCCCCTTTCCACTCATATTTTCATATTGACTCTAACTTATAGTATTAAAACCCCTAAATTCCCCTTTCTCGTATATATTAACTCCTTTATTAAAATATCCCAAAACCCTTAGTTTTATTATAAAACTATGTATTTTTATTAACATATCGCAATATTGGTGGATCATACACTTTCAATTTGCATCCACTCTCCTCCAATTGCGATATGCGATCAACGATGGACCTGGACCCAATGACATATCATATATGGTTTATTTCCATGTCGCGTCTAGCGTCTATCGCATTCCTTGCGATGGGCTTTCCTTTGCTAAAATCTGATTTCAATATTCCATTAACCTAGACGCCATATCATTATCCACCCGGATTCATAAAATTTCAAGTCCGCCATATCTATTTGCAAAGGTTTTCTTTGCTAAATTGTTTTTATGATTTTAATGAAGAATTAAACTTAACCTCCATTTAACCTCGCTAATCATAGTTTTAACACATAATAAAGCCATTGCCACCATAATTAACTATTGAAACCCTCCATACTTCTCTTTCACTCCATCGCCGTCCAATCTAAGGCATTCAAATCCAATGACCCGCAGCAATTTCAGATTGGCTCTCTGTATGGGCATTACCCACCCGAAAAGCAGTATTTCATTGTCCTCCAGCTACGTGTCATGATTTAAACCATATCGGGTGAACCCTTTCTAAAAATTCCCACGCCTTATAAGTAATGTGATGAAAACTAAAACTGCCTCCTGCATAATGAAAAAATAGTCACTATTCATTTTGCGCCATAATTCAAAAAATGAATTGTTTTCCTGTTTAAACGCCAAAATGACCATTTTGCTCTGTTTTCCTTGTTTTACACAACGAAGCCTCCATAAGCCTCTGCAACCCATACAACCATCATTTTACCTTCTGATATGCTATGGACTCCTTCCAATATCCTTTCAAGCTCAAATAAAGCCATTGAAGACCTTCTCTATTAGCTATATTTTTTTTAACAGTTTCTGCATTTTGCACGTAAAAACCTTTGTTTCAGGCTTACAAAGAAAAAAACCTGCACACAGTTTGAAGAAAAATATGAAGATCATATCAATTTACTTTACCTGTAACATAAAATCTAAAGTGATTTACTGTTGAAAAACACAGTAAAAACCTCAAATGCAATGTAAAGGTAAAAAAAAACAATAAAGGTTACTCAGTAGGGTTAAAGGAGATTTACAAAGTTTAAAGAGTATAAGATGAAAGATTAAATGAAGGAATCAACCAGCATGAAGGATACAAAAAATAAAGTAGCTTAAAGGGAAAAATATCAGACAACAAAGCCAGCACAACCTGAATAAGAGGGAGAGTAAGAAGCAGTTCAATAGCTACCCCTATCTTCTTGCATGAAGATCTTTCCTTTCCTAGAATAAACCTTAAATAGTTTTAGGAGATTTTCTTAGTTTTATTATTATATAAATAACTCTCTTCTCGAGTTATTAATGGTTCAAAGTTCGAGGTTGATTATTCATTGCTTATTAAGTCTTGACTGTTAATTATACTTTGAACCTAGAAGCCACCTTTGAAGGAAGCTTTTGTAGAAACTTGATGAACTCAGTGTTTTTGGAACCTTAATACAAAGCAGAGTATTCTAAATTTGGTTTTACACAGTTTGTGTTATCCTGTAAGTTTTTCCAATTATCAATCATTATGTTTTTCTTCATATTCTTATGACTTATTGAGATATCTAGGTAGGAAGAATTGTGTCTCAATTTATTCCTATAAGCTCGTGAAGTCATCATCTATTAAGAGAATGGATTAATGAATTGTTTGTTTAGCTAATCCCTTCTAATCAATAAATCATCAGCATCTTGTGTAAGCTTAAGTATATTGCCTTGAACCTTTGAAATGTAGTTTAGAAGGTTTTCCTACTTATGATTGTTCTATTTTACAGTCTGGAAACTGTGATAATCATATTATTTTCAGTCTTCCTCGCACCACTATTTTTTATCTATATCACTGTGTAAGGCTTTATAGCAGCCCTTTGCTGAGATATTGATACAACCCAAAGGATTAAGTATTTAAATTCAAAATCTTCCTTCATTCATTGGTATTCAAAAACTAAAACCAAAAACCCCAAAAAAATTATTTTAGATGCTTTGGCATTGGTAGCTAACCTACTACTATCTCAGAGGTACAACATCAAACTGGCATCATTGCCAGGGATTCAAATTTCTTTTAAGTTTCCATTGGGACAACGATATTAATTCATTCTTTTCCTTTAAAGGTGATTAAAGTTTTAGAAAGTTCAAAATCATTCACCTAGGCGACTCCACACTCTCAATCTGACACCTTTTAAACATACCAAATCTTGTTCAGAAGCTGACATAGCTAGTCCTCTGTTAGATCCTGAAAGGCTTCTGAGAAAAGCCAGTTCCAAAAGGGGACACCATCCATATTCTTCTTCCTCTTCAGTCCTATAGTCTGAATAATTAGAGTCATTTGACCCCTATAGTAATATCCCATCTGATCCTGATTACTCCCATTTATCACCTAGGGTTTCTGAACTTCTAAATAGAGGAGTTGATTTTAAGCCAGCCTACCTTATTTATTCATTAGAATCTCATCCAATACCCACATTATCTCCAGGGTCACCTAAAATTGAATCTGATTTGGGTGTTAATCTACCAGAATATAAACCCAAAGATTTCATATCCCCTACCACCTATCCATTTCCTTCCATTTCTGACCGACCTGCAGCTTCTTCTTCTAAACAATATGAGGAGACCTTCTCTATATATACCAATCCTCTCTTTGAAACAAAAGAAAGTATTCCTTTACAGGTCCCAAATCTAGTCCTTAAGATTCCTTTGAAGTCTTTCAAGAGATATCCTCCTCCTTCACCTCCAACTAGTTTATCAAGCCCTAAATCACCATCTTCTTCCTCTACTTCTTCTTCATCCTCTACATCCACACAAACACCTCATACTCCACCTAGACAACCTCATACACCATCTGCTGTCATGGCTTTCTGACCTATTGTACAGGCTAGATATGATGCCTTAGTCTTACCTAATAATCTTGATGCATTCCTAGCTGGATACTTAAAATACCTTCCCAAGTACAATGGAGAAACTAGTCTCTTAGTTGAGGACCATCTTCAAGCTTTCCTAGACTTTGCAAGCAACATGAATATTGAACAAGAAAATGCTTATATGAGATTTTTTGTATAGTCACCTGAAGGAAATGTGAGGATTTGGTTTAGGAAGTTACAAGCAACTTCCATTAGAAATTGGGAAGAGCTTACAACCATATTTAAAAATCAATGGGGTGTGAAAAAGGATCCTCTTTACTTCCTCATAGAATTTAAAGAGCTTAAAAGGAACTTTAGTGAACTAGTATCAGATTTTATCAAAATATTCAATAAACTCTATCACAAAATGCTTGCTAATTGTAAGCCCCCTGTAACAGCAGCTAAGTCTAGATTTTCTAAAGCTTTTGATGATGACTTTGTTGTTATGCTATGAGAGAGAACTTCAATAACTCTTGAAGATATGAAAACAAATGCTATAGAAGTAGAAGCAAATAGGGCAGCCTCAACTTCTTTAAAACATAAGGAAGAAAAGGCCCAAAGAAAACTCAAATTTGTTCAAGAATCCTCTAGTTCCTCTAAGACTAAATCAGAAGATTCAAAAATAGATGAAATAACATCTCTTCTTAGAAACCTATAAAATAGGGTTTCAAAGATTGAGACCCAATCTAGGACAATACAACAAACAATTACTAGACCTCAAAACCAAAATCAAGGTCAGTATAAAAGAAAACCACCACTACAAATTCTTCAGAGACCTAGCAATGATCAACAAGTTCCTACTCCTTTATTGATAGATGATCAACAACCCGATGATAATACTATGACAATTACTGAAGATATTAATAGTATGGATTCTTCTTCCAATCCAACAGCCATCATTCCTATCTCACAACAAAATCAAGTTCAAGAAGATCATGAATCTTCACAGGTCTCTAAATATCATGCTTTCTCTAAATTTTTAATTGTAGAATTAAACAAGACGTATGATCTTAGGCCTAGGCATGGTCCTAGGAGAGCTCCCAAGGAAACTCCAGTAATTGAACCACGTACCAAAATTGCTAAAGCTCAAACAACTCATATTCAGCCCTTAGATCAGTCAATTGATACTACCCAAATTGGTAAAAACATTTTGACTACATTTAGTGTTGAAAAATAACTAGAGAGGGTTAAGATCCCAATTCCACTGCCAGAGCTTTCTAAAAACCCTGGTTATAAAAGCCAAGTCACAAAATGGATAAAAAATACCTCAATTGATGCTGAAGGTGATCTCATAAGTCTGCAAGATGAAAAACCAGCAGTAGTTTTTGGCCATACTTCAGACATGATAGATGAGATAGTGCCTCCTTTCTATGTAACTCTTAAATAAAATGATTTTATGTTGTATAATTGTATGCTTGATTCAGGAGCATCTCACAACCTTCTGCCAAAATCTATCATGGACCATTTGAAACTTGACATAATTAGATCCTACCATGACCTGTACACCTTCAATTCTAAAAAAGGTGCCCTATTTAGAATTGATCAAGGATCTAGTGGTTACCCTTGCCCAAATTCTAGTGAAAAGTGTAGTACATGATATTGTTGTCACAGATATCCCTCCCAAGTTTGGAATGCTCCTTTCTAGGTCTTGCTATACCAAATTAGGGGGAACTCTATAGATGGATATGTCATATGCTACTATTCCTGTTTATGAAGGAGAGAAATTAAGATTATATAGAGAGGTAAGATTTATACGTACTGTTTGTAAGACTGAATAGCCAAGGAATCATCCAATTTATGCAATAGATCAAGACTTTGGTTGTTTTCAACTCACTTCCAACCAACTTAAAACTCAAGTTAAAATTGAAGAGGTAGTTGAAAGTCTTGAACCAAATCAAACTGATATTTGGAAACTGTTATTTTATGGCTCTTGCACTAAAGATGGGACACGAGCTGGAGTAGTTTTAATTTCATCTGAAAAAGAAAACATAACCCAATCATGTAAATTAGATTTTGAAGTTACCAATAATGTTGTCGAATATGAAGCTTTCCTTTTAGGATTTCAATTAGCCAAAATCTTAAAAGTTCAAAACTTAAGTGTTTTTACTGATTCAGAACTTATTGTTAAGCAAGTAAGAAATGCTTGCCAGACCAAGCACCCTAAACTTAGGTCGTACCGAAATGAAGTATGGGATTCAATTGAAAACTTATTTGATGCTTTTAATTTGACTCATATCCCTAGGGCCCAGTATTAGAATATTCGTGCAGATGCCTTAGCTGTCTATGCTAGCTCTTTTAAAATTCCTGATCATACTGATGTACTCTATCAGGTAAAAGTCAAATATAGGCCATCTATCCCAGATAATCTAAAACATTGGCAAATATTTGAAGATGATGAACATTTGAAATCATTTCTGCAGGTAATAGATGATTTTTCATTTCTACAAATTGATGAAGATAGAACTGAAATAAATGAAAATGTAGATGGAAATGATACTTCATATTTTAAAACCCAAATTTCTAATCATGACATTATTCAATTATCAAATAATTTTATTCCAAAAGCACTCATTCCTTTAGAAAAATTGTTTGATCAAAATGATTTCCTCCAAAACCCTCAGTCCATTTCTTCAGAAGATGACATAGAAGACATTAACATTGCAACTAATGAAGATATCAAAAACATCAAAATATGTGCAACTCTAGACCCTAAGATCAAAGCTCAATATCTTAAGTTACTACAAAATTATAAGGATGTTTTTGCTTGGACTTATGTTGATCTAAAGACTTATGATACTTCATTAATACAACATAAGATTCCTTTGAAGCCAGAAGAAAAACCTTATGAATAGAAAATTAGAAGGATAAATCTAGCCCTTCTACCAACTATAGAAAAGGAGATTAATAAAATGCTAGATGCTCAGATCATCCTCCCTCTTAGATATTCTAATTGGGTTGCAAATCTAGTTCCTCTTAGAAGGAAAAATGGAGAAATAAGACTCTGTGTGGATTTTAGAAATTTGAACAAAGCATCATTAAAAGACAATTATCCTTTGCCTAAAATGGATTAGTTACTTCAAATGGTTTTAGGAGCACAAAGACTTTCTATGCTTGATCTTTTTTCAGGTTACAATCAGGTGAATGTTGATACATCAGACATAGAGAAGACAACCTTTACAATGCCCTAGGGTACATTCATGTATGCTAGGATGCCATTTGGCTTAACCAATGCTAGAGAAACATTTCAAAGAGCTATGGACATAGCTTGGTTCAGGTAAATAAATTTGTGGTTATTTATCTTGATGACATAACTATTTTTTCTAAATTTGATCAGGAACATCTAAAGCACTTGATGAAGGTTTTTGACAGGTGTATAAAATTTGGAATATCAGTGAGCCCTAAGAAGCCCTTGTTTGCTGTCAAAGAAGGAAAATTGTTGGGCCGTATAATTTCAAAGGACGGAGTAGTAATTGATCTCAAATGAGTATCTTCCATTGAATCATTGACCTTACCTAGAAACAAGAAGGAGATTCAAGCTTTTCTAGGCAAGATTAACTGTTTAAGGAGGTTTATTCCAAATTATCCATAGATTGTAAAAGATATAACTGACATGCTCTGAAAGGACCATGAAATCAAATGGACTCCCTCTTCTAGGCATGAATTTGAACAAATGGAAAGGGCTATCTCTAAAGCTCCCACCTTAGCCAGCCCTGATTATACTAAGCCATTTAGTATTTTCTCTTTTTCCTCTGAAAAAACTCTTACTGCTACTCTATTACAGAAAAATGAAGATTCCCATGACCAAACCATAGCCTTTTTCAGCATGCTATGAGAGATGTTGAGCTTAAGTATGACATCATTGAAGCAAGCTTATACCCTCATTCAAGCCTTGAAATCATTCAGGATATATGTCTTACATTCACCTATTACTACTTATGTTCCTAATAATGTTGTGAAAATTGTCCTAACCCAACCAGACACTGATGGGAAAAGAAGTATATGGATCACTCAAATTCTGGAGTTTGATCTAACTATCAAAACTACCAAGCTAGTAAATGGTCAAGGATTAGCCAAGCTTCTAGCTGAATCCAACTCCAAAGTACTTGGAAACAATTATGTTCTAGAAATACAAGGGAAGAATCCACCATAACCTTCCCTTTAGTCTCAAGGGAAGAATACACAACAACCTTCTCTCCTTGTAGAAGGGGAGAATCCACAAGAACCTTCCTTTCCTCCTAAAGGGGAGAATCCACAAGAACCTATACCTTCAGAGCAAATCAATCCTATACACATTGATGAAAAATTCTTGTTGTCAAACTGGTATCAATATATTGTAAATTTCTTGATCCATTTTGAGTGTCTAGCATCATTCTCCAAAACCCAGTGTAAAACGCTTAAGTTAAAATCAGTCAAGTATTGCATTATAAATGCAAATTTATACTAGAAAGATCCACTAAATATTTTTTTATTATGTTTAATAAAATCAGAAATTAAAGGAATCATTGATCAATTTCATACAAGATTTTGTGTGCGACATTATGCTTGGAGAGCAACAGCATACAAGATTCTGAGGGGAGGATTTTATTGGCCCAAATTGTTCTTACAAGTAGGGGAAAAGGTCAGAGGTTGTGTTCCTTTTCAAATGTTTTCTGGTAAACAAAAATTAGCAGCTCTTCCACTCGTTCCATCAATAGTTTTAGCACCTTTTTCTCAATAGAGATTAGATTTTATTGGAGAGATTCACCCCACTTCAAGTAATAAGCATAGATGGATCCTCACTACAATAGACTATTTAACTAAATGGGTGGAAGCAATTCCAGTCAGGAATGCTACTCATTCAGTAGTAATTAAGTTTATTGACGAAAATATCTTATCTAGATTTGGTTGCCCAACTCAAATTGTCACTGATAATGCAAAAACCTTTTCTAGTGTTAAATTGATTGACTTATGCCATAAATATCAGATTTTTTTACATCATTCAACTCCATACTACCCTCAAGGTAATGCCCTTTTAAAGTCATCCAACAAAAGCCTGGTAAAGGTAATAAAAAAGACTCTAGCTGATCGTAAGAAGAGTTGGGATTCACATTTGATTTATGTAGTATGGGAAAATAGAATTACTCCAAAGAGATCAACTAGAAAATATCCATTTCAATTAGTCTATGGGAAAGATGCAATCTTCCCTACCAATTTGGCCTTCTCTATTTTAAAATTCCTGCAGGATTCAACAAATGAACCTGCTGATTTTTTAAGAAGAATAAATCAGATTATTGAACTTAATGAAAACAGAGATGAAGTTCAACTCAAATTGAGGAAATATCATAATAAGATGAAGACCGTATTTGACAGAAGATCCAGGGAAAGGGACTTTAAGGAAGGTGATCTATTTCTAAGATGGGATGCCAGGAGAGAAGAGAAAGGAAAGCATGGAAGATTTGACAATCTATGGTTTGGACCTTTAGCAATTTCTGAAGTGAAGGGTAACAACACTTTTGTGTCGTAGAATCTTGAGGGGCTATATTCCACTTATTTTGTAAATGGAAGGTTTCTCAAACATTACATTTAGTACTAAGAAGTTGAAATAGTTTTCATTGTAAATACTCTAGTTTTCTTTTTCCTTTCAAGATTTCAGTGTGATTTTCTTTACAGCAAAGACTCCATAGCCCGAGGAGAAGGAACATGGGTCTGCAAATTCTCTGCATTCTATAGGAGAAAGCAGTCCCCAGATGGAGCCAATGTTGTAACATTTTTTGGTTTCAATAAGGTAGATTAAAATAGTCAAGAAATAAAAAATATTTTGAAAAAAATGTTAATTTAGGATATGGACATAACAATAGTGAATAAAATGTTTTTAAAAAAAATGTCTTGATGATGATGTCCATATCAAAGAACATGTTAGGTTAGAAAGAAAAGAAAACAAATAAGCTCTGAAAGTGAGCAATTCTAAATGCCACTACTATTTATCACAAAACAATGGTTGTGTACAGCTTGTCTTAAATGACACAACGCATGACAGTCAAATAGCTTAATCTTGATTGCTTCATGCTTTAAATTTGATGTTATAGTTAAAGAATAAAGATCTAGCCAAACTATTTAATCTTGGCAGATCAATAGTTAGGTAGAGAATAATAAGGTGCTCATCAGTTTAATTTGAGCCCTTGGAGGTTATAAGGGTAGATTTAGATATTTTTCTTTTGTAAAATAAAAAGAAAGGAAAAGGGTTTGCTAGCTTAAATGCACCCATTAAGTGAAGAAAAAATGATAGGATAAGCAAAGAGTAATTAGAGCAAAGGTTGCAGAAGTTTGATAACTCATTGGACAAAAGGTACATTATCATGTTTTACCATATGCTTCCATGTTCATGATTCAATTACACAAAGAAAATTAAGGTCTACAAGATCAATTAATTAAATTCCTATTCATCCACATTCATCCCTATATTCACTAATTTCCCCTTCCTACCTTCATATGATCATATTCATTCATTTTCCATAAAAACCCCTTTTCCTAAGGTCAAAACCCTTTTTTGCCTAGGAAAAGTAAAAAAACATGTAAAATCCCCTTTTACACGAAAAACCCACAAAATGATGTTTAGCCTAAGTATTGATGCATATCGAAAAAGCAAATAAACCATGAAAATGCATTATACTTTGTCTATTTTCCTTTTCGGCCTATATTTCCCCTTATCACATATATTTTCCCTTTCAGCTCATATTTTCATATTAACTCTAACTTATAGTATTAAACCCCTAAATTCCCCTTTCCCGTATATATTAACTCCTTTATTAAAATATCCCGAAACCTTAGTTTTATTATAAAACTATTTATTTTTATTAACATATCACAATATTGGCGGATCGTACACTTTCAACGTGCATCCACTCTCCTTCGATTGTGATATGCGATCAACGATGGACCCGGACCCGATCACATATCATATATGGTTTATTTCCACGTTACATCTGGCGCCTATCAAATTCCTTGCGATGGGCTATCCTTTACTAAACTCGGATTGCGATATGTGATTAACCTAGACTCGATATCATTATCTGTCCAGATTCATAAAATTTCAAGTCTGCCATATTTTTTTTGCGAAGGTTTTCTTTGTTAAATTTTTTTAATGATTTTAACGAAGAATTAACCTTAACCTCCATTTAACCCTGCTAATCACAGTTTTAACACATAATAAAGTTATTCCTGCCGTAATTGACCTCTGGAACCCTCCGTACTACTCTTCCACTCCATCACCATCTGATCTAAGGCATTCAAATCCAACAGCCCACAATGATTTCGGATTGGCTCTATGTATGGGCATTACCCACTCGAAAAGCGGTATTTCACCATCCTCCATTGTTACATGTTAGGATTTAAACCATATCGAGTGAACCCTTTCTAAAACCACCCATGCCTTACAAGCGGTGCGATGAAAACCAAAACCACCTCCCACATAACGACAAAAAAATCACTCTTCATTTTGCGCCATAATTCAAAAAATGAATTGTTTTACCGTTTAAATGCCAAAATGACCATTTTCTCTATTTTCCCTGTTTTACACAATGAAGCCTCCATAAGCCTCCGCGACGCATAAAACCATCATTTTACCTTCCAATATGCTATGGACTCCTTCCAATATGTTAAAATTGGCAACTAGGGAAAAACTTCATGTGGGTCATCTTATTCATGGCTGATAATATTTTTATTAAATTCCTCTCATCGAGAGGTGTAGGATTGATACAAACATCATCTGATTCCGATAAGTATTCATGGAGATATGAATTTATTTTGATTATGGAATTATTATCAAGCCGACCTACAACTCATGTAGGCTTAGAAGCCCAATAGTCGCATCTATTCACCCACCAACGTTGTCTATAAATATAAGAGGACTTTTTCTCATTTGCACTCACTCTTCTCATCACATCTCTCTCTCTCTCTCTCTACTACACAGAAATGAGTCTCTTCTCTACTGCGCAGAAATGGGTCTCTCTCTCACACATGTGAAGCCAGAAGCAGTTGAACCTAAAGCTGCAATTGCAGATCCAAAGACTGACCTACGTTTCCTAGAAGATCTCCTCATCTAAAC
Organism: Pinus taeda; assembly: GCA_000404065.3. Taxonomy (NCBI): domain Eukaryota; kingdom Viridiplantae; phylum Streptophyta; class Pinopsida; order Pinales; family Pinaceae; genus Pinus; species Pinus taeda. The sequence goes on along the minus strand of APFE031167307.1, from coordinate 170,791 downwards.
TGTACTATAGGTTCATCTGAACCTCCTATGGAAGCTGCAACTTTTGGTGGTGGAATGAAGTCAATCCGACGAACGGTTTGCAAGATATCGACTGCCCTAGTTTGAAGCCGGAAATTCCTGAAACTAAAGTTGCAACTACAGAAGTAAATATTGACCTGCATGCCCTAGAAGATCTCCTCATCTGAACTGCACTATAGTTTCATATGAACCTCCTCTAGAAGCCACAATTTTTGGTGGTGGAATGAAGTCAATCCGATGGTCAGTTTGTGAGATATCATCTGCCCTAGTTTGATAATGAAGCCGCTAATGTTGATGCTGCTAAGCTAGGGTTTGCTACTGCTGATATGAATCAGATTTATTGTACTATTTCTCTCTACTGAATTATTGAAGATAAAAGAAGATTCGATCAAAGGGTTTCCCCACACATTGTGGGGTTTGTCCCTGGCTAGCCACCACATCTTGTGTCTCTTGTCTTGGCTTGTTTTCTGTTGATTGTTTAATGTTCTATCTACAATTTACTTTATGTACATGTGATTGCTAATCTATGGAATATAATAAGAAAAAGAAGTAAACTATTATAAGCATAGAACATATGATAACTTAGCATGGTATCAGAGCTGAGGTGAAGACAAAGCCCGAGCAAGAGAATGAGCAATCACCAAAGAGAGGATAGGCAAGGCTATCCTAAAAGAACTATGGGGTCCTCAACACTCTTTCCTGCCGAGGACAAGCTCCATGAGAAAGCTGACTATCACGGATGGAAGATGTCTATCGATTTAACCCTGGAGGATCAAGGAGTGTTGGGTCATGTGAGAGGCAATATTTTTGAGCCTCCATCAAATGCACCTCCTGCTACCAAGAACAAATGGAAGAACAAAGAAATTAAAGCGAAGAATATCATCCGAGACTCTATCAACAAGCTCTTGGTGGCCTACATCTCTGATCTAGACACCTCAAAGGAAATCTATGATAGACTGAGAAATGGCACTCACAACTCTTGGAGGAGTACCATCCAAATGGTATGTGTTCATGACTACTCTTTTGAACAATGATGTAATTCTTGGTTTCGAGGAATTCATGGCTAGATGCATTCAAGAAGAAACAAGGGTAGAAGAGCAGGAAATGCCCTTGCCTAAAGGTCCTCCTCCTACCTTTTCTTCTCATGCTAAGAAAAGAAATAATTATGGGTCTAAATTGAAAAGAAAGGCTAGATTTAAGGGTGGAAGAAAAGGATGATGTTTGATTTGCAATAAAGCAGGTCACTATGCAAGGGAATGCCCTGATAGAAAGGACTCCCACTGTGACGATGATCAAAATCCCTCTCATGGTAATCGAAGGGATGGACAATTCGATAGCAAAGGTAAAAGGAGAGCTGGGAATCGAGGAAGACGACAACCATTCAAGAAGGCTAGAATGTCCATGATGTATTAAATGTACCTGACCTCAAAAAGAACCTAGTGTCCATCTCGGCAATGGAAGACAAAGGCTACAAGGTAACCTTTAGCAATGGCAAGGTACATATATGGAAAAATAATGTTAAATATGCCTTTACTCTTGGGTGTAGTGTTGATTCATTATATCAGGTCGATGGAATTCCACTGGGTTTCATGTCTTATGACACATCCCTTCAGTCCGAACATTGGCATTGGAGGTTTGGCCCCCTTCATTATAAAGCTATACTCCATGTAAAACAAATGGTGACAGGGATGCCTGAATCCCAAGTAGAGAAAGAAGCTGTATGTCCAAGATGTGCTAAATAAAAGCTAAAAAGGGGACCATTCCCCTCAAGCCAAAGGAAGACCTCCGATATGTTACAGTTGGTTCACTAAGGCATATCTGAGGCTGGCATTAAGAGGGAGACTACTACACCACATAGTCCTGAGCAGAATGGTGTCGCGGGAAGAAAGAACCGCATGATTGTGGAAGCTGTCCGGGCCATCATGATCAAAGACTTCCGAAGTTTCTATGTGCTGAAACTACAAACACTGCCATATATGCCCTCATCAAGTATTGGGTTCCAAGACTCCTGAAGAAAAGTTCACCGGTAAGAAATCTAATGTTTCTCATTTTAGAATTTTTGGAAGCCCTGTATATTTTCATGTGTCAAAAGAGAAAAGAAATAAATTGGGTGCATCCGGAAAGAAGGGAATTTTCGTGGGCTATGGTGAAAATACTAAAGGCTATAGAATCTATGTAGCTAGTCAAAGGGAAGTCGTAACTAGTCATGATGTCATGCTTGACGAAGATATGGCTCTCAACAAGGTGAACAATCTTCCAACTTTGAGGAGCTCTCAAGAAGCCGACACTAGGGAACCAAAAGAAAAGGATGATGAGTCAGTGCTTGATGTAGAAGAACCCATGGATCCGATTGATCCTCCTCCACATGAGCCTTCCTCTTCTAGGAAGAGACCTTCATGGCTTAGGGGGCTACTCGATGATGCTGAAGGAAATGTTGCACCCCAAGGAACCTTTCGTGAAAGTAAGAAACCTAATAGGTATCAGGGATACCTAACCATCATGAGCATGATCATACAAAATAAGCCTTCATCATTCTCAGACACCGTCAAGCATCAAGTATGGAAGGATGCTATGACTGAAGAATATGAGTCTATCATAAAGAATGATGTCTGGAAAGTAGTTCCCAAATCCCAGGACAAGATAGTTGTTACTTCCAAATGGCTTTACAAGATAAAGCATGCAGCAGATGGAAGTACAGAAAAGTATAAGGATCATTTTGTTGCTCGTGGTTTCTCCCAGAAGGAAGGTATAGACTATGATGAGATATTTGCACCTGTTTCCAGATATACAACCATCCGCTCGATCATAACCCTTGCCACTTCAAAAGGATGGAAACTACATCAGATGGATGTCATGACTGCATTCTTACATGGCTTGATCAAAGAAGAGGTCTACGTGGAGCAACCCAAAGGATTTGAGATTTATGATCGAAAATCTCATGTATGTAGGTTGAAGAAGGCTCTCTATGGGCTGAAGCAAGCACCTCGAGCATGGTATGAGAGGATCGACAGCTACTTGATGAAGCTGGGATTCACTAGGAGTGAAGCTAATCCTAACCTTTACTTTAAGGTTGAAGATGATAAACCTCTCATACTGGTGTTGTATGTGGATGACCTCTTTCTAACAGGTGCACACCCTCTCATTCAAAAATGTAAGAGGGAGTTGGCTTCTGAATGTCAAATGAAGGACCTAGGATTGATGCACTATTTCCTAGGACTTGAAGTAGAAGCCAAGGGAAGTTTTCCTGTCTCAAGGAAAATATGTGGTGAAGATTCTGAAAATATTTGATATGGTGGACTGCAAGCCTGTGACTACCTCGAGTATCTTAACTTTCAAAAGTTATATGGTAGTGATGTCGGACTAGATTTGGGAAATGCCTCTGAGTTTCAAAAACTCATTCGCGTTGATGTTCTTGATGAACCTCCATCTGAACATATGTTTTGCAGTTAGCATTGTGAGCTCATATTTGGTTGAGCCTCACTAGATTGGTGCCAAGAATCTTCTGAGATGTCCTCAGGACGCAATCTCTCATGGATTGAGATACATTGTCGGAGATGTGAGACTACTTGGATATACTGATGCTGATTGGGTAGGCAGTGTGGTGGACCGTAAGAGCACTTCCGGGTGGTGTTTCACCTTGGGATCTGCTTCGATATCTTGGATGATTAGGAAGCAGAAGTCGATGGATTTGAGCACCACCGAAGTAGAGTATATTGCTACTAGAATGGCCTTCTGTGAGGCAGTCTGGTTGCGAAAGCTCTTCAGTGAGCTGTTTGGATTTACATTGGACACCACTGTGATTCTCTGTAACAACCAAAGGTGGGATTTGATTATTGAGGAATCCCATATTCTTCAATTGCTCCAGCAGATAGACATCATTCGGGATATGGCAAGTCGATGAGCAAGAAGGCTCCATCGCATTAAGATGATGTACAGGTCGATACACCCTATCAAAGCCCCGAGGAAATATCTAATCTGTGATTTTCCCAAATGACTTGGAGTCGTCAAGAAAACCTTGTACAAGGGTCCTACATGTTGCATACATTGAGCTCTAGGAGCTCTCAGGGCTTGTGGTTCTTACTGGAGCAACATATGACCACAGGGTGACTCACCCTCCCTTGGTGGTGTGCACTGGAACAAGATGATTCACTCTCTTGTGGTTCAAGATGATTCGCTCTCTTGTGGAACATGATGATTCGCTCTCTTGTGTATCAGGATGATTAATTCTCCTGTGAGGCCTGGATTGATGTGTTCTCCATGGCGGCCTAGATTGATGTGTTCTCCATGGTGATTGTAGTAGGATTGATGTGTTTTCCTATGAGGACAAGATTGATTATTTCTCCTGTCGAGGCATCCTACCCATGCAGTCTAGGACTCATGGGAAGTACTTCTCATCTGATCAATGAGCAGGGAAATGAAGTTACGGACCATAGTATTACCGATGGACGCATCGTTGTATCTACCATACTCCCTACGCTAGGATGACCTCCAATGATCTGGGACCAGTGGTAGGAGTTGTACCATACTATGACGCTGACTTCGGGTCAGTTGAGACTGGTCTGGGACCAGTGGTACATACTCAGAGACTAACTTCGTGTTAGTGCAGTACTGGTCTGGGACTAGTGAGAGTGGTACTTACTATGAAGCTAACTTTGGGTCGGCTGAGACTGGTTTGGGACCAGTGGAAGATGATACTGGTCTAGGACCAGTGGAGTTGTAGTCACTATGACGCTGAATTTGGGTTGGTTGAGACTAGTCTGGGACTAGTGGTACATACTCTGAGACTGACTTTGAGTCAGTATGATACATCCTCAATCATTTCTTCTTCTTCATAATTCGGACAAAAGCAGAGTAGAACAGAACAATGCAAGAGCAGAGCAGAATAGAGAAAATCAGTACCGATCAGGACAGGGCAAAACAAGACAAATCAGAATAGGCAGAATAGAGTAGAGCAAGGCAAGGGTCAGGCTGTATAGAGAAGTGCATTTGATGGATGAATAGTAATGACCGATAGACAGATTGCAGATGAAGTTCTCCCTGGTTGAGAGGGAGTGTTAAAATTGGAAACCAGGGAAAACCTTCATGTGGGTCATCTTATTCATGGCTGATAATATCTTTATTAAATTCCTCTCATCGAGAGGTGTAGGATTTATGTAAAAATTATCCAATTCTGATAAGTATTCATGGAGATATGAATTTATTTTGATTATGGAATTATTATCAAGCCGACCTACAATTCATGTAGGCTTAGAAGCTCAACAGTCGCATCTATTCACCCACCAATGTTTTGTATAAATATAAGAAGAATTTTCCTCATTTTCACTCACTCTTCTCGTCACATCTCTCTCTCTATACTGCGTAGAAATGAGTCTCTTCTCTACTGCACAGAAATGGGTCTCTCTCTCACACATGTGAAGCCGGAAGCAGTTGAACCTGAAGCTGCAACTACAGATCCAAATATTGACCTACGTGGCCTAGAAGATATCCTCATATAAATTTTGTTGTAGGTTCATTTGAACCTCCTCTATAAGCCGCAACTTTTGGTGGTGGAATGAAGTCAATCCGAAGAACGGTTTGCAAGATATCGACTTCCCTAGTTTGAAGCCGGAATTTGCTAAAACTGAAGTTGCAACTGCAGAAGTAATGATTGACCTGTGTGGCCTAGAAGATCTCCTCATCTGAACTATGTTTTAGGTTCATCTTAACCTCCTCTGGAAGCCACAACGTTTGGTGGTGGAATGAAGTCAATCCGATGGTCGGTTTGTGAGATATCATTTGCCCTAGTTTGATAATGAAGCCACTAATGCTGATGCTGTTGATCTAGGGTTTGCTACTGCTGATATGAATCAGATTTCTTGTACTATTTCTCTCTGCTGAATTATTAAAGATAAAATAAGATTTGATCAAAGGGTTTCCCCACACATTGTGGTATTTGTCCCTGGATAGCTGCCACATCTTGTGTCTCTTGTCTTGGCTTGTTTTATGCCGATCGTTTAATGTTCTATCTGCACTTTACTTTATGTACATGTGATTGCTAATTTGTGGAATATAATAAGAAAAAGAAGTAAATTTTTATAAGCATAGAACATACCATAACTTAACACAATAGCCTTTCAAGCTCAAATAAAGCCATTGAAGACCTTCTTTGTCACCTATATTTTTCTTAACAGTTTCTACATTTTGTAGGTAAAAACCTTTGTTTCAAGCTTACAAAGAAAAAAGCCTGCACACAGTTTGAAGACAGTTATGAAAATCATATCAATTTACTTTACCTGTAACATAAAATCTAAAGTGATTTACTGTTGAAAACATAGTAAAAACCTCAAATGTAGTGTAAAGGTAAAAATAAATAGTAAAGGTTACTCAACAAGGTTAAAGGAGATTTACAAAGTTTAAAGAGTATCAGATGAAAGATTAAATGAAGGAATCAACCAGTGTGAAGGATACAAACAATAAAGCAGCTTAAAAGGCAAAATATTAGACAACAAATCCAGCACGACCTGAATAAGAGGGACAACAAGAAGCAGTTCAATAGTTGCCCCTATCTTCTTGCATGAAGATCTTTCCTTTCCTAGAATAAATCTTAAATAGTTTTAGGATATTTTCTTAGTTTTATTATTGTATAAATAACTCTCTTCTCGAGTTATTAATGGTTCAAAGTTCGAGGTTGATTATTCATTACTTGTTAAGTCTTGACTATTAATTCTACTTTGAACCTGGAAACCACCTTTGAAGGAAGCTTTTGTAGACACTTGATGTACTCAATCTTTCTCGAACCTTAATACAAAGTAGAGGATTATCACAGTTTGTGTTATCCTGTAAGATTTTCCAGTTATCAATCATTATGTTTTTCTTTATATTTTTATGACTTATATAGATATCTAGGTAGGAAGAATTGTGTCTCAATTTATTCCTATGAGCTCCTGAAGTGATTATCTATTAAGAGAATGGATTAATGAACTATATGTTTGGCTAATCCCCTCTAATCAATAAATCGTCAACATCTTTTGGAAGCTTAAGTATATTGCCTTGAACCTTTGGAACGTAGTTTAGAAGGTTTTCCTACTTATGATTGCTCTGTTTTACAGTCTGGAAACTGTGATAATCATATTATTTTTTGTCTTCCTCTCACCACTATTTTTTATCTATATCAATGTGTAAGGCTTTATAGCAGCCCTTTGCTGAGATATTAATATAACCCAAAGGATTAAGTATTTCAATTCTAAATCTACCTTCATTCGTTGGTCTTCCAAAACTAAAACCAAAAACCCCAAAACAATTATTTTAGATGCTCTGGCATTGGTAGCTGACCTACCACTATCTCAGAGGTACAACATGGTGAAAAGGACTTTTTGGTCATGAGACATGATGGTTCTGTGACTGGGGACATAGTAAGCATAGCACATATGTACAATTTCAGGAAACATGTGGACTTGGGGGAACTGGTGCTTGGGAAAATTTGACTCCCAAAGGCCAATTTTATCAGCATGGTTTAGGAACTTGTCGCTACTTTGGCAATGTATTTTGAGCAAGAGATCTATAACAGTGGTATCTTTTATCTAGAAATATCTATCATCTAAGGGAAGGTGGTCTAGGTCCAAATGGGGTGTGGAGATGGGTCTCACATCCATAGCAATAGGGGCCGCCATTCTCAGTTCTTGTGGATTTGAGTAATGGGGGAGGGTAATTTGCAGTATTTAGGGAAACGGTGTTTCAGCAAGGTGTACAGTTTTTAATTAATTTTTATCTTAACTAAAACACTCAGCAGCTAGTTACTTTCAAAATTGAAAGGGTATTTGGTGAATTCTGGATTAAATACCTGGAACTAGGGTGAATTGGTTCTAAGCAGGGTGGCTGATGACTGCAAGTGGTTGAATGGGCTTTGTATAGGCTGCAAGGCTGACTCTGTTGTTTGTGGCGTATTTCGAGTGAAATTGTACGTGGGTTGATGGCTTTGATGTTTTCAGGTGTCATGCATGCATATAGAGGCTTGCAGATGAAATGATAGCAAAAAAAACAATTTGGGGCTTTTTGGATTTTATATGTAAAAAGTTAGTTTTGGCGGATATGAGGTGAATAGTGGTTGATTTGTCACGTAGCGGGAGGGCGGTAAATGGTTTATATCACACTACTTTTGGGCGCTTGGTGGTATTCGAGAGGGGCCACTCGATTCCACTCATCAGATGACACGTAGAATTGGGGGCCAGGGGGGAAACCACTTTATCAAGTGGGTAAAAAATGGATGTTGGCATGGCCCGATATGGACAAGGGTTGTCTGATGAAGAGTGGGATGATCACATGGTGATTGGGCGGGGAAGCTGCATGGAGGCTAGTGGGGGGCCCGACGGGCACTTAATTATGGCGGTATGAGATTAGTTTGGAGTTTAATCTCATCAGGGTGCTTTAATGCGGGATTAAGGGCTAAGGCGGGGTTATTTATTTTTGCGGGATATGGGTAGTAATATAGTTTATAATTAAACTAAGGGTAGGGCTAATTTATACACATGAATTAAATATATTCGGAAATTAGGTTTTTTTGGGATTTTGTATATATTAATAAAAGTTACTAATTAATATGGAAAATGGGTGGAAAAGGGAAAAACACTAAGTACAATGCTTTTTTGTGAATTACATGTTTTTCACATATTTACATTAATACTTGGGGTAAAAAAAAATTGTGGGTTTATGGTATGAAAGTGCTTTGTATGGGGAAAAGTGCTTTTCCTACGCAAAAAGTGTTTTACCCTTAGGAAAATGAGTTTTATTAGGGAAATGAATGAATTGATGGGGGGGGATGAATTTCATGAGGGAAATCTAGTATTTGATATCCATAAGTCACTGATCCAAGGGTCTGGTCCCTCCAAAAGTCAGAGAAATGCTCTAAGCCTCTTTGACTTAAAGGTTTTAAATACTTAGAACTTCATTACGGGAAATTAGTTAAGTATGGGGGTGAAATGAATGGGGGAAGTTAATTAATTGACTTTGAAATCCATTTGCATGTTTGATTGTCCATTCATATTTGGAGCATATGATGAAAAATGATAAATATGTTTTTTGTTTAATTAATCACCATACTTCTGCAACCTTTTTTCTACTTACCCATCTACTCATTCCAGCATTTTTTCTTCATTTTGTTAGGGTGAATTTAAGCTAAAAAATCCTTATCAATATTTTCTTTTCTTTACATAGAAAACTATCTAAGTCAAACCTTATTTCATCCATGGGCTCAGTTTAAACAGTTGAGCTCCTTTATTTACTCTACCTATCTAATTATCTGCCAAGATTACACTGTTTGGTCATATTTTATTCTCTATCTATAGACGTGAAATTGAAAACATGAAATAGCCAAGTTTGAACATTTTGACTATTCATGGATTGTGGAATAAGTGACAAGCTACACACAACCATTCATTAAGCATAAAAAGTAAATAGTAGTGGGGTTTTGACTTGCACAATTTCATGGCCTTTTTGTTTTCTTAGGGTTCATATTTTTCATTTTTTTTGTGACCTATTTTCATTCTTTTTGTCCTTTGATTATTTTTTTAGGACATACCCTCTTTACATTTTTTAACTTTTTAATTTGGAAAACATTTGAAGAAAGCAAAGGTATGTACAATATTACAAGGCTTAACCTTAGTCAATCAAAATTATGACTCCTATTGGTATGGGAACCTAACAGTGGCTCCACTTGGGGATGGCATTTCCTGGTGAAATGTCAAGAACTTTGTAAATTAGTAGCCTTTGGATTGTTGTTGATGTTACCTTGCAAAATTATCCTCCGTGCCTCTGCATTATTGATACTTATGATAGTGAATCCTTTGAAGCTTAGGGCCTTCTCTCCAGGCTTCAACTTCAATGGCCACCATCCAATCCAAGCTAAACTTTTTGAAAAAAATGGAATATGTACAATGGAAAGTAAAAATCAGTAGTTAGGTTCAAAATAGAGTTTGAGCATCTGACCATTCACTGGTCCATCTTCTGCTTCTATACCATCCATTTCTTTGAGGAATAAAGCATTATTACCTCTGAAAGCATAAATGACATATGGGCCTTTCCATAGGAAATCAAATTTCCCATGTTTACCTTTATCTTCCCTCCCTGAATTCCATCTTAAGACTTTGTCACCAAGGTAGCAATCCTCAGCCTTGGTCCTTTTATCAAAAATCTTCTTGATCCTTTCCTAAACAACCTGAGATCTCATGTACACTTCTTCCCTGGTTTGTTGTAAATGAATTGTTTGGTTGATTCTTCTTTGGATGTCATTTGGTTCAACTTTCAATTCTTTGAGCAGATTCATTACTGGTGTTCCCAAGGAAGATGGAAAAACAACTTCCATCCCATAAACTAGTTTGTAGCGAGAGGTACCAATTGATTTCTTTATGGTTAGTCTATCTGCCCATAAAGCATTGACTAGCTTTTTATTCCATGTTTTCTTATTGTCCTCCAACAACTTTTTATGATGTTCACCAGGCTTTTGTTTGAGGATTCTGCTAGTCCATTTCCTTGAGGATATTAGCTTGTGGAATGGCCCAGGGTTATATGATACTTGTTGCAGAAATCTATCATCCTTTTGGATTTAAAGGCTGCTACATTATCAATAATGAGCTTAGTTGGGCATCTGAATCTTGATAGAATGTTGGTTTAAAGGAAGGTTATGATAACAATGTCAGTGGCTTGCCTTGAAGGTATGGTCTCTATCCATTTGGTGAAATAGTCTATGGCAATGAGGATCCATTTGTGTTGTGTAGAGGAAGGTGGGTGAATCTCACCAATGAAGTCTAACCCCCATTATTGAAAAGGAGTTTTAGCATAAATTGGTTTTAGGGGTAAAGGTGGAAGCTTTTTCTTTCCCTCAAAAATATGACATTTGTGATAGGAGGTTACATGTTTCTTTACATCAAAAAACAAATTTGGCCAGTAGAAACCAGCTCTAATAATTTTATCTACAACGGTTTTCCAGTAAAGGTGTCCTCCACAGTCACCTACATGAAATTATTGTAATACTTTGTTAGACTCATATTTTAATAAATAGTTGAGAAGAATACCTTCATGATTCCTCCTAAACAAAGCATTGTCTAATATGCAAAATTTTAAGGATTTCACCTTCAAAAAACTACTTTTGGTCTTAGATATTCAAGGAGGAGCTTGTAAATTTTGTAAAACATAAATGATATCAGCATACCATGGTGATTCAATAAAGGCCTGGCTGATTAGTGGAGTCGCCATCTCCTCTTCATTATCTATTTTCGTAATAAATTTTATATCTAGGGCCTAACAGCTTGACTCAGCCATAAGATTGGCTGAATCTTGGCCCTTGATTAACTTAGTTGGTCTGATTTCTATACCATATTCTAAAATAGTAGCAATCCATTTTCCCCTCTTTCCATCTGGACCAACCTGAGTTAGGATGTCTTTGACAACTGAATTGGGAACATAGACTATTATATGAGAATATAAAATATATACTCTAAAGTCCTTGATAGCTTTGACCAAAGAAAAAGCTTGTTTTTCCATTATGTTATGTTTAAGGGAGGAATCTCTCAGGGCCTTGCTAAAGAAAGCAATAGGTTGTTCATAGCCCTAGTCATTTTTCTACAGTAAAACTGTAGCAATTGTGTGCTTAGAAGCAAAGAAAAATAAGATGAAATATCTGTCAAATTTTGGACTGATCAAAACTGGTGTTCTTGTTAAGGCCAATTTAATGTCTTCAAAGGATTTCTTAGCCTCAACAGTCCATTTTATGGTCGAATATTTTTTCAACATATTGTTCAGTGATCTAATTAATTCTGCTAGATTATAAATAAACCTCCTAAGCAAGTTGATTTTCCTTAAGAAATATTGTAATTCTTTGATGTTCCTTGGATGTTGTATCTGTAAGATGGCTTCTATTCTTGCAGGGTCTATTCGGATACCATCTTATGAAATTATATGACCTAGTATTTTCCTTCTTCTAATCTAAACAGTGACTTCTTAGGATTCAAAGAAATTCCATATTTCCTACATTTAACAAAAACATACCTTAGATGATCCAAATGCTGGTTATCAGATTTTGAAATATAGTAATGTCATCTAGGTATATCACAAGGAAATCACGAATTTCTTTGGCAAAGGCTATATCCATAGCCCTATGAAAAGTAGCTCTTGCATCCATTAATCCAAAAGGCATTTTCACATACATGAATGTGCCCCAAGGAGTAGTGAAAGCAGTCTTGTCTTGGTCATCAGGATGAACTAAGATCTTATTGTAACCAGAAAACCCATCCAATAATGAGATCCTAGTTGATCTAACTACCCTTTGCAAAATATGGTCCATTTTGGGCAGAGGGTAATTGTCTTTATGGAATACTTTGTTGAGGTTTCTAAGGTCCACATAGAGTCTGATCTTGCCAGCTTTCTTCCTATTTCGCACCAGGTTTGAAGCTGAATCATAAAATTTGATTGGTGCAATTAACTTAGCATCGTACATTCTCTAGATTTCCTTTTCAATTGAAGGTAATAGGACATGATTTATCCTTCTAAGTTTTTGTCTGAAAGGTTTTTGATTTTCTTTTATAAGGATTGTGTGTTGTATGATGATGGTGTCATAGGATTTGAGGTCCTCATAACTCCAAGCAAATACATCCTGAAATTCTTTTAATAACTCAATGCATTTTACTTTTTAAGTGGGAGGTAATGATTTAGAAAGTTTGATCAACTTGGGATTTTCATCAATGCCAATATTACACTCCTCCATATCAGATTTCAAAGGTTCCTTTTTGGGCTTTCTAGGGACATCATTTGAATCAAATAGGTCTTCCAAAGGGGTTAATCCCCTAGGTAAGAAATTGTCCTTGAGATTAATTACTTGAGCGTCTTCATTAATTATCTCATCAATCTCAACTTGTTCTAGGTTTTCTACATCTAATTTTGTGAATTTAGTGGGATGGAATCTATCTATTTCTTCACCTTCTATCTTGTTTACTTCTATTTTATCTTTAGTGTTAAGGTCTATTGATGTGTTAGTATCTATATTTCTATTTACAAATTCTTGTCCTAAAATCAAAAAGTTGTTTATTTGTTTGTCATCAGCAAATATTTTCCAGGGATTGCGGGCCTATGCCTTACTTTAGCAGTGTACTGATAGTTAGGTTGAAAGGGTAACTTGCAGGTGCTGAAAAACATTTCTAAACTATGAGCCTGCACATTATGTTTTCTAAGAATTATAGCAACCTTGGTTTCTAAGAAAGTGTTTAGTATTTCTATGATGGTTCCTCTGTAACAACTTAACCTAGGGTCTTTGGTCATATATACAACATTAATATGTTTTATCACTAATTCAGAGTCTCCCATGACAGAAACTCTTATAGCTCCTAGCTTTCTAACTAATTTAAGACCTAAAATCAGTGCTTCATACTCATCCATATTGTTAGTACATTTAAAATTTAGTCTATATGCATGGTCTTCTGAATAGTCATTCTCTAGATTTTATATCCAAACTTCTCCTCCTACTCCAAACTTATTGACTGGCCCATCAAACTCAAGATGCCACAATATCTCATGATCATAATTCGTATCATCTATTTCCACCAATTTTTTCTCAACTTGACTATCTTGTTTAGTGGAAAGTTCTAAAGTTTGGACAATTTCCTTTTGTTTTGAAAGTGTAATTTCTTTTGGTTCTGTATCTATAGTGTCTAAAATATTCTTTTTGTTTCATCAGTATTTTACAAAATAAAATAACCAATTTCTGAATCTACAGAGTAGATAGGAAATTTTTTGGGTCGATCCTGGCTACTCACCATGTATTTCATTAAAGTTTCTTAGTATAGCTTCTTGGGTTGTCCAAAACCAGAAATTGTTGCATATGACATATCAAGTTGTAGATATCCCTGGAGTTTGGCTCCCCATGACCTGGATAACGACATGCCATACTTTGGTGGGATGTCAACAACTACAATATCCATAAGGATGCTCTTGGCAGGATATTGAACTAAGGTAACACAGAGGTCTTTAATCAACCCCAGACACTTTGTTTGACTTTATTTAAACAAAAATAAGTCCTTGTAAGGTCTTGTAATGTCTAGGTTCAATTTTTCCATTACTGATTTGGGCATTAAGTTGTGGGAGGCACTAGAATCCAACATTGCATTATGAAGAATTTTGTCATGCATGCCAAGGCTAATGTAGAAAGGTGGTATTCCTCCTTCTAGTGGTTTGCCATTGACATCTGGACCAAATATAAGTTCGGGTTGGTCATCAAACAAGTTAACAGAGTCTTCATTCTCAGCAAGGTTCAGGGTCTGGTTTATTTATGTTTTCTAGGTTTCATTCTTGATTAAATCTGTCAAAGGGGCTGAAATCTTTAACTTAACTACCTCTACTCCCAGATTAAAAGGCAAAGGGGCTTTCTCTGTTTGAGAGTTTGTCCTTCTGATAGCTGGGTTTTGAGTGGGATGGTCTTCTTTTCCTTTATTGGGGACTTCTTTTTGTGAATTTTCCAATATAGTATTTTGAGGTGTGTCCACTAGTTTTTGGGGGGAAGTTGAAGAAGAGGGTTGATCATCAGAAGGCTGATTAGGGGTAATATCTTCAATGGTAGGACCAGAAGAATTATGGTTTTGTCTAGGGAGAATCTAGAGGACTTTAGAAACCGGGGCTTCTTTGATTTTCTTTGGTTGATTTGGCAGTATTTTCTTGGGTTGGTCACAAATATCAGAATTATTTTTACTCCTTAGGTTATACTGCTTATGTACTTCAAAGATGACATAATCATAACCTTGTTTATAGTCAAATGGCTCTCCAGACTAGATTTGCAATTGCTGCAGCATAAGCAATTCCTTATCATCTTGGGTCATAAAAACAATACCCTCATCATCTAATTCCATCAGGTTAATCTGTGTCTTGCTCTAGGTCTTCAGGATGGGATGGGATGTCTCTCCTTAATTTTCCTTGAAAGTAGGTCTTATATTCTAGTTAGGTCCATTTTTTCCAGTATTTTGGCTTTGGTTTTTTCTAATGTTAGGGTTTCTAACTGGAGGTGCCTATTGATTATCCCACTAGGGTTTTCTCTCCATATTCTCTATTCTATCCATTAACGTTTCCATGCCTTTTGCTAATATATCTATTTTAATGTCAAAAGGTGAAGGCTCATCTTTAGTTGATCCTCTTCTTTCATTCCTAACTCTATCTCTTTTAGCTAATAAATTGGCCTCTACACTTACTGCTACACTTTGCATATCTTCTAAGGTTGGGGGCTTTCTTTCCCTGAGTTGGAATGCCATGTCTGTGTCAAAACCATCAGGGAACTTTGTTAATGCTAATTCAGGTGCAGGTCTAAGATTAACTGGAATTGCATTTTATATATTCTTAAATCTGGTGCAGTAATCTTGAGTAGTTTCATTGGGTCCTCTCCTAATATTTTCATATTTAGAAAGGACCTGTAGAGGATTCTTTTTCTTTTCCCATATTTTCAAAAATTGTTGTTGAAATACTTCTAAGCTATCAATAGTATTATCAGGCAGTGATCTAAAATTTTTTCTAACATCACTAGCTAGAGTCTGAGCGAATAATCTCATTTAGACATCCACAATATCAATTTCATGAAGTTCAAAATAGTCTATCATTTTATTAACACGGTGTTGTGCAGTGTAGTGTCCTACATCACCAAATTGGACGATTTTACTCTGGTAGTTTGCTGGCATGGAACCAAGTGGGGTATGTAAGATAAGTGGAGCATATCTATTTTCCATGGCTATAAGCTAGGATGGGTTAAAATGTGGGGTTGAGGCACTAGAAGATGATGCAGTGGTGTAAGATGAACTAGGACCTATAGGTGGTACCTAGGATATGATAGGTTGGTAAGGGAGAGAGGGTATAAATGGAGGTGGGGAATCAACTTCAGAGGTTGAAGGGAATAATGGTATACTAAGAGTAGTGGCTATTGGTTTAGAAAGCTCAGGTTTCCTAACAATAGTAAGGGATGATTGTGGGGAATTTAGACTATATTGATCAATTAACTGATTGGCCTTTTGGACTTCGAGGTCTGCAATAAACTCTGGATCTAGAACAATTTCGTCAAGTGCACTTTCAAACCTTGTTCTAAATAGGGAAAGATCAAATGGCATGTCAAAGGGAAGGTCTTCTCAAAACAACCACTCATCAGGGCACGAATCAGCTTTGATTAAAGGTGTTTGATTGACTGAACTTTCTTCTCTTTTGGGACTTCTCGAAATCAGGTTGGAATTATCAACTACTGGGGCAGTGTTTGGATCTGGATTAGCCCTAGTGTATTGAGTTATCCTCAAAGCCATAATTTCAAGCTTTTTCTAATTACTTTATTTTGTGAGATTTTGTAAATAACTTCTAATAAACTCCTTAATAGGCTTGAAAGAAAGATTTAAAATTTTCTTAAAGGTTTATTAAAACTGAGGATTTGAGTCCTCGGTATGGTCGCCACTATGTTATCACTCAGAATTTTCCTTAGAAGTTATCAGAAGAAGGAAGAAATTGATGTAACCACAAACCAATCTTTTAAGTATAGGCTCTAGCCAACCTATCACTCAGAGAGGGCTCTCTCTATATAATTTAGCTTTGTCTCTTATGGGATTTTAGACTAGTTCTTAGTGTTCTTTAGGGTTTTGGTTTTGTTTTGAAGGTTGGGTGGTGGAATTCTTAGAGCATATCGATAGAGTTAGATCTTCAATCCATTGGGCTATGGATTCAACAAATGGATAGTAGGACTGAACCAATTCATTAAAGGGAATGTTCACAAGGCAAGCTAGCAGAGCGAAATGCAAATATTTGGGCCGAATGGGTGAAGTAATTCTAACTAGGGTGAAAGGGCACTCAAGAATCCTTAGACTGGGATCAGAATGGAGAACAGAGGATAATCATGAACAAAGGGCAATTAAGAATCCTTTGTTACAGATCACAAGAAGTCACCTAAACTAAGGAGCAACCAAGAATTCCTTAACATATATTTGTGAAGAAAACACATAAAGATGCATAACAGTCAAGACAGAGTTCATTTAAACAATTTTTGAAATATCATTCCATGTTATAACATTAATATTTTAGAGATACTAAAGATTACAAACAACTTTAAGGAAAACCACATTGAACATGAGAGAATACTTATTTGTATTTCACTTTACACAAGAATCCTATAAAATGTTTGATATTTATTCCTTGATCCAGTAAGCCAATCCAGTCATTGATATAATAGAATTTCTAATTCGAGAGAAATAGTCTATAGAAATGTTTTGGAACCCACCCAAAATACTTCAAATGAAGAAGTATTTATACAAAAACGTATTACAAAATATCTCAAACAACTTGAGATTTATTTTAGGAAGTACAAATATCTTCTAGCAAGAAGATAGAGACAACTAATGAAATGTTTCTTGTTGTCCCTTTAATTATGGTTGTGCTGGCCTTTATGGTCGATATGTAGCCTTTTATGCTGGCTAATAGTTGTGGCATATTCACATTGAAGTCTTCTTTACTTTGATCATTCATTTGATACTCTTTAACCCTGCTACTTTTTGTCCCTGTTGTGTTGTTTTTACCTGTTTCATCCTGTTGCCTTCATATTTACTGTGTGGTAACTTTTAGCTGTTAATTTATCACAGTAAGTCAGTCATAGTTTCCCACCATTGTGCATCTGGTAATTTCACATTTATCATCCTCCTATAAATCTCATCAACCTTAGTATACTTTGCAAAATTGGGCTTGGTAAGGAACAAATTTTTTGCCTCATGCTCAAGGAAAAACAAGTTCTCAAATGTGTCATATAATACTTTGCCTATTGGCAAGGCTTTAATGGATGAAGGATTGGCTTGATCCTTAGCCAATCTTCTAAGTCTATCACCATAGTCTGACTATGTCATGAATTTTCCATTAATGACCATAGTACTGGGCAGACCTTTCTCCCTCAAAATCTGAAATTTAGCCATGAACCTATCAATGACTACCTGCATATTGTGGCACTTTTCTTCCAAATTAAGCATAAGGTTCCTTTTGGAAAGGACCTTCCTTATTTTTAAAATGGTGGCATTTCTGTCTTCAATGTTCAGCTCCTATAGCTCATATATATTTTTGCTATTGAGGAAATGGATGAGTGCATTTGCATCCTTAGGCTTATTTCCCAATTCCTCCTTCACTTTCAGGATAGCTTCAGTAGTTACCTTCACTAGCTCTGTTTGCTCAAAAATAACTTGGATTGATGGCCAAATATCATTGACATAGTCAATGATATTGGCCCACAACATTGCCTTGGTTTGTCAAAGTGGCTTCTCAAGTGTCAAATCCTTTTCCATGATTTTTATCCTCTCACCCATTCTCTAGGCCCTTTGTCTCTCTTCTTTCTGCTTTAGTTGGGCAAGTTTGCAGTGATTTTCCAGACTTGCAACCTTTTCCTTAAATATTTTCATCTTTGTAGCTTGGATAGACATATCTTCCATGGCTTTCACAAGTTCTACTACTTTCTCTCCCGGTGTACCGGTTGTTGTATTAGATTTTGCTGTTACTGGTAATGTTGTTGCAAGTGGAGCTGTGGGTGCCAGTGATGCTATTAGTGTAGAAGGAACTTTTGTTGATATTGTGGGGATGACAGTTCTGGAAGTTGTAGCCAAGTCACTTTGCCTCGGTTGAATTAAAGTATCCAACTCCTTCTTTGTCGCCTTGAGTCGATCAATCAGCTTCAGCACTAAGTCCATGAGTTCTTCATGTCTTTGTTGGGCTTCTAGAACCTCTACTATTTCTGGATGAAGTAGCTGGGGTATCTTTAGCTATTTTTTCAATGTAGCTATGTCATCATTCTTCTTTTTAATAAGTTTTTATGCAGCTTTTATATCCTTGGGATCCTGTCCCAATTCAATTACTAAGTCCTCTAAGGACTTGAGCCTAGTGTCCTTGGCCTGTGAGGAGGCCTTCTCTAATTGGAATTGAGCCGAGATATTGTTCAAAGAGTTCTGTAGCTGGTGGGTAGCTATGGCCTTTCCAGTCAAAGTGGAGTATATCATCTCCCCTGTTTTCTTGTGTAGCTCAATCTAGTCTATGGGATGGATATCCCTTGCCAGCACTTCAAAATCTATTTTATTGAAATCTGAGACTGTTCTTAGCTATTGAGTTGTAGGCTTCATAAAGGTCTTCTGCGGATTCCCCTCCTTAATGTAAAAGGCTGACATTAGCCTTGTTTGATTGGTAGGGGTGAGTTTTAGGTATTATAAGTTTGGGCTTTGATCCTCTCATTTCTAGCCTTGAATTCTTTATATATTTCCTTGATGTCTTCGTCTTTGTCTGTAGGCATTCTAAAGGAAGATACTTGCACACTGAGTTGCCTTTCCAATACTTGTGTTTGTGAAGTGGAAGGCTCTTGTATGCTTCCAGATGGAGTGGCACGCCTGCTTCTTTCTGCTTCTGTATTGGTGATCTCAGCTGAGCCTTCTCTGTATTCCTACTCAGAGGCTGGATTTAGCCTTTGACTCATGTTTGATTCCTGTTGTAAATCATAGGTGGCCATCCCTGAAGTGGAGGCTCCTTCTCTGTTTCATTTTGGGGCCTTCTCCTCATTCTGAGGAGTCTGCATGATTGGAGGAGTGCACATGGTATTTTCTGGTTTTTTTTGGTACCTACAGAAAAGCGTTGTCATCAAGCTCCTTTTCTAAATCAATAAGAGCATTCTCAATATCTACTCTGGTATTGTCCTCGTCTACTAGGGTACCTTCCACCCATTCGTTTTGATTTGCATAATCTTCTATCTCGGGTATGGGATGGTGAATGAAAGGTCCAAGCTTGACCTTATGTCTTTTCTTTGTGATGAATTCCAAAGGATCGTATCTCCAGACAAAACTTCTTTAGAACTTCATCCTTTGTAATACTAGGTCTGCCTATTGGCTAGCCTCTGTAGATTTCCATATGAAGGGGCCTAGTTGGTCTTTTATTTTGAAATTGGCCTTCTTCTTGGCATTTACAAAATTTATCTCATCTGCATTGATGATTTTTTTGTAATATTCCAAAGCTAACAACCTCATAGGGAGGTATCTTGGCAATTTGTATGGTGCAAACATGCAACCATATATCTTGATCTCTGTGTGGTTTTGGTAAAGGTACCAGTCACCAACTTTGGTCTGTTTAGATAATTCGAGGACTCTTTTTATTTCTGGACTGATCCCTGGAGGAGGGCTACTAGTCAACATTGTCATGACTGGGTGTACAAATAAGTCAATAAAATCAAAGGAAGAGTATGGAGACTAGTACTAGTGAATCAATGGGGTCCAAAAAAAGACTGACCTGGGCTGACCCTTGGTGTCCAGCTTTTGAAGGGTGAATGGGAATTTCTCTGATTGATAATATAAAAACATGTGGTATAGAACTGAGGAGTACTTGAAAACCCTTTCATTTCCCATTCTTGTGAACTGCTCATGCATTCTGTTAGCTATGAATGTGGCAAATTCATAAATAGTTGCAGGAGGATGCCTGGGGTATAGATGGACATGAAAGCCAAGATGATTTCATCAATGTACTCACTTGTGGAGTAACCAAAAACACAAGATATCATGGATACAATATTTCGGCCCCAAGGAGAAAATATAGCCGCTACATATGGAGGGGGGTCTTTGGGGGTGTACTTCTCTTCTATGATGAAGGTTTGGATCAATTGGGCCAATATTGTAGATTTGAGTTTGGGATATAAGTCTATGAGGTCTCTAATTGAGAGGGGAGTTAGGTTTGGCCCGGGTTGGAGCTGTAACATCTCATTGACAGACTCAGGAGTGATGGTGAAAAGGACTTTCTGGTCATGAGACATGTTGGTTCTATGACTGGGGACATAGCAAGCATAGCACATATGTACACTTTTAGGAAAAATGTGGACTTTGGGGAACTAGTACTTGGGAAAATTTGACTCCCAAAGGCCAATTTCATCAACATGGTTTAGGAACTTGTCCCTACTTTGGCAATGTATTTTGAGCAGGAGCTCTACAACAGTGGTCTCTTTTATCTGGAAATATCTATCAGCTAAGGGAAGGTGGTCCAGGTCCAAATGGGGCATGGAGATGGGTCTCACATCCATAAAAATAGGGGCCTCCATTCTTAGCTCTTTTGGATTTGAGTAATTGTGGAGAGTAATTTGCAGTATTTATGACAACGGTGTTTTAGCAAGGTATGCAGTGTTTAATTAATTTTTATCTTAACTAAAACACTCACCAATTGGTTACTTTCGAAATTGATAGGGTATTTGGTGAATTCTGGTTTAACTACCTGGAACTGGGGTGAATTGGTTCTGAGCAGGGTGGCTGGTGACTGCAAGTGGTTGAATGGGCTTTGTATAGGCTGCAAGGCCGACTTGGTTGTCTACGGTATATTTGGAGCAAAATTGTACATGGGTTGACGGCTTCAATGTTTGTCGGCAATGTGCATGCGTACAGAGGCTTGCAGATGAAATGTCAGTGAAAACAAACAATTTTGGGCTTTTTGGCTTTTATACATAAGAAGTTAGTTTTGGTGGGTAGGGGGTGAATAGTGGTTGATTTGTCACATAGTGGGAGGGTGTAAACTGTTTATATCGCACCGCTTTTGGGCACTTGGTGGTATTCGGGAGGGGCCGCCCAATTCAACTCATTGGATGACATGTAGCACTGGGGGCCAGTGGGGAAACCACTTTATCGGGTGAGTAAAAGACGGATGTTGGGTTGGCTCAATATGACGAGGGCCATTGGATGAAGAGGGGGATGGTTGCACGCTGATCGAGCGGGGAAGCTGCACGAAGGTTATTGGGGGGCCCAGTGGGCACTTAATTATGGTGGTATGATATTAATTTAGAGTTTAATCTCATCAGGGTGCTTTAATGCAGGATTAAGGGCTAAGGCAGGGTTATTTATTTTTGTGGGATATGGGTAGTAATATAGTTTTAATTAAACTAAGGGGTAGGGCTAATTTATATACAGGAATTAAATATATATGGAAATTGGGGTTTTCAATGATTTTGTATATATTAATAAAAGTTAGTAATTAATATGGAAAATGGACAGAAAAAGGAAAAACACTAAGTACAATTCCTTTTTGTGAATTACATGTTTTTCACATATTTACATTAATACTTAGGGTAAAGCATTTTTGTGGGTTTATGGTATGAAAGTGCTTTATATGGGGAAAAGTGTTTTTCCTAGGCAAAAAGTGTTTTACCCTTAGGAAAAGGAGTTTTATTAGGAAAATGAATGAACTGATGGGGGAGATGAATTTTATGAGGGAAATCTAGTATTTGATATCCATAAGTCATTGAGTTGAGGGTCCGGCCCCTCCAAAAGTCATAGAAATGCTCTGAGCCTCTTTGACTTAAAGGTTTTAAATACTTAGAACTTCATTATGGGAAATTAGTTAAGTACAGGGGTGAAATGAATGGGGGAAGTTAATTGATTGACGTTGAAATCAATTTGCATGCTTGATTGTCCATTCATATTTGGATCATATGATGAAAAACGATAAACATGATTTTTGTCTAATCAATCACCATACTTCTGCAAGCTTTCTTCTACTTAGCCATCTACTCATTCTACCATTTTTTCTTCACTTTATTAGGGTGCACTTAAGCTAGAAAACCTTTATCAATATTTTCTTTCTTTACATAGAAAACTATCTAAATCAAACCTTATTTCATCCATGGGCTCAGTTTAAATAGTTGAGCTCCTTTATTTACTTTACCTATCTAATTATCCGCCAAGATTACACTGTTTGGTCAGATTTTATTCTCTATATATTGACGTGAAATTGAAAACATGAAATATCCATGTTTAAGCATTTTGACTATTCATGGATTGTGGCATAAGTGGCAATCTACACACAACCATTCATTAAGCATAAAAAGTAAATAGTAGTGGCATTTTGACTTGCACACTTTCATGGTATTTTTGTTTTCTTGGGGTTCATATTTTTCATTTTTTTTGTGACCTACTTTCATTCTTTTTGTCCTTTGATTATTTGTTTAGGACATACCCTCTTTACAGTTTTGAACTTTTTAATATGGAAAACATTTGAAGAAAGAAAAGGTATGTACAACATTACAAGGCTTAACCTTATTCAATGAAAATTATGACTCCTATTCGTATAGGAACCTAACACCATCATGTCTTGAAAGGTCAGCTTCAAGAAAGTCTGCAATTCCATGGTACAAGGTTGCAACTAGGATTAGAAGAGCAGCTATGGAAACAATTTTCATATTAAAATCACGTGCAAGAGCTACATAAACAATAACAAATTATGTAGCCAGAGCTGCATGCCAGACAACAACAGGCTCATCAGCTAGAGCAGCAAGCAAGGCAACCACAATCCCAACAATTAAGGCAGCAAGCAAGACAGGCACAAGCCCAGCTGTTAGAGAAATAGATAAGATGGCAACAAGTCTAGCATTTCATGTAGTAAGCTCAATGGAAACAAGCCCAATAGTTAGAGCATCAAGCTCGGCAATAGCAAGACCAGTAGTTAGATCATCAAGCTTGTCAACAATAATTCCAACAATTACAACAACAAGATTGACAGTAGCAAGCCCAATAGATAGAGCCTGCTCAAGAGTAGCAAGCCCTGCAATTAGAGCATGCTTGAAAACATCAAGACCAAATTTTAAATTAGTATGTATGACCACCAGTTGGACAAGCATTCTCAACAAAAAGAAACGCAACAGTTAAAACAACACTCTAGGCAACAAAAACTGCATCTTCTTGCTGGTGATAAAAAAACATTTATGGAACCAATTTTCTCCATCACCCTATCGTTACTCAATGCATAATGTGTCTAAATTTATGCATTTGGGTGGCTTGATGTCTCAGATGGTCATTGAAAGTAATAATTTTATAGTGGCAGAATATCAACCCAACAGTTCTTATATGGAATTTAGATAAATATATGTTGTAATTTTCCCACCCATTGACAAGCCTCGGGTGCTAGTGCATTTTTTGTATAAAGGAAGGTGGAATATACTAAATATAGTAATTTACCGAATGTAATTGAATGTGTAAAAATATAAAAACTCATCAGTTGATCCAATGCGACACCATGGCTACAAAATCTACACTATGCGACACCATGGGTACAAAATTTACACAGTTGGTTGCCACAGTTTAAGATAGGGCTAGGAAAGTCACTTTTGATTACACATTAGCATATAAAACAAATAATTTCAAGCTTCTTATTGGCCCTTGAATGTATATTGTAACACTGAATGGAATAATTTTTTTCTTTTGATATTAGGCTATTGTTTTCAGCCTGGTAACAAGAAAGTAACAAGGAAATAAGTTAAACTGAAATTGTGATGAGACTTGGTCCAATGAAAATGTGAACCATATACTAAAATTGTTCTTTTTATGTACTTTAGTAGGCTTTTAAATTGATCTGTCACCCACTTCATTGTACTTTATTGTAAGATGTTGTCAACTTTGATCACACTCCACACACTTTCATACCCTAGATATAGTAATGCAAACTATGTGTACAGCTCTGGCAATCTACTTTCAATCTTACCTTCTTGTGCTCTTTTTGTGTGAGTATCTCCATGCAGTGTTGATATTGTGCTCCTATCCAAATTATATCTCTAAATATGTTAACTTTATTAGTAAAAAAATTGACTATGGAGTTTAGGTATGGTGTGCCAGATTTCACTACCCTATTTCTCTAACATGAAGGTCATCACTCAAGCTTCTCACCTTAAGGATGAGGATAAACGCCATAGCTTCCTAGTTTGTGTTCACTCTTGTTCAAGAAAGATGAGTAATACAATTGTATTTTCAACTTATTCTCTTCATATTCATGCAAAAGTGTTTGTCGATGACAATGTACCCATCCTTAGCTCGTTAAAGCAAATTCACTTACAGACACATTATCATCTGTATTTAGCAATCGAAGAACATTCTATCCGAGTAAAACACATCACATGGAACACTAAGAATCAGTGCAAATATGAATTTCAATATTTCATTGGTGGCAAGTACACAACACAATCGTATTATTTCTCATGTATTCACTATCAAAAGGTTTTCTATAAATACACTACGATTACATATCAACTACAAATTACATTTGTTACATATATTTTTTCATCTTATGATTCTTCAGCTTCCCTCTTGATCTCTTCCACTTAATTTTCCTGTTGATCTATTTTTTCTTCCACACTCTTCAATCTTCACAAACCCTATGATGCATCCTTTAACCTGGTGTTTATTCTTCTGCATCTTGTCAGTTTGCAACCTGATATTGTGGTACAACAAGGGGGCCTCCAACTAACTAATTCTTGTCTTCTTTTATATATGCATCTTAATGGCCTAAAATCTAGCATTGTGGTGTTTCCATAGGATTATAACCCCATCTTACAGTTCCCATAACTTATTTTAATCGACTAGCCTAATACCTAACCCTTTGGAACTTTCACAGCATGGAAACCTAACCTTTCCATTCTCAAGTGTAATCCCACAACTTCCTCAGGTCTGGAATGAATCCTTAAGCAAAAAATTGTGTGAATTTTAGCTAGGGTCATAATTCCAATGTGTCGATAAAATGGAGCTTATATATATGCTATAGATGAGATGGAAGAATTATTATTACTAGTGTTTTTCTTTCTTGA
The DNA here is from genome assembly GCA_000404065.3 of Pinus taeda. Taxonomy (NCBI): domain Eukaryota; kingdom Viridiplantae; phylum Streptophyta; class Pinopsida; order Pinales; family Pinaceae; genus Pinus; species Pinus taeda. The sequence continues at coordinate 145,185 of APFE031167307.1, read as the reverse complement.
AGCATATTGTGTATGGTCCTTTTTGGTTGAGATACAATGTTTGGAATCTAGGGACAGTTTGATCAGGTTTCACCTTAATATTTCATAATTCAAATGTTGTGTGTCTATTAAGATGCCACATGTTATTCTTCAGGAATATGAAATAAAGAATCTGACAGTCAGTTATCTTTTAAAGGTCCATTCTGAGTATTTTGTTGTAAAGTCTGCCATAAACTTTTAGATTTCTGAGGCTTATGATAATCATTATGAGTATTTATGTTGTCATACAATAGATATTGAATGCATCCAATAATACTCATCTACATTTACGTATGTAGCTATAAATTAAAATTGTATCAAATAGCAAATATTGATTATTGCCATTCATCAAAGTCTACATCCCACAAACAACCCAACTATTAGTCAAAGAAGAAAATATTGTCACTTGCAATCTATTATTTAAGTGACCAGCCAAAATTGCAAAAAGACACATCATCAACCATATAACCACCCTTTTGTGATCTCGTTGGTCATGGTACACTATATTAAGAGGTCAAACACCTACAATATCCATATGCTGATATGGACCACAAATAGTTTGTATGCATGTTCTGATTTTAATTTTTGGAGTAGGAAGAGTGTTTTCTGTCACCTACATCTTCCCTTCACCACATTATACAATTGTTGTTTCTTTGGTTTGTTGTATCGTTACCTTTATATGTTCCTAGAATTCTATTTTTTTTCTTGTTGAAGAAAAATACGAACTGTAATCTATTTGACATTTCTTAATATTGATATTATTGTTGCTTCAAAGAATTTTACTTACTATAACATGATTCATTTATAGGCTTTTGTAATCTCAGCCGTGTGGTTGAGGAGGGAATCTATCAAGTGCTTTCTCATATGTGACTAGAGTCAGAAGCCATGGCAGGATCAAGCAGCAATGTAGCTTCAACATCAATAGGAGCTTCTTCCTCTTCATCAAAAAAGGAAACTTGGGGAGTTCTTCATGCACCAGATTTCAATGGACAAATCACTGATATATGGAGAAGGTTTTAGATTGGGTAATGCAGTTGTAGTTCAATATGGTCTACGTTGAACATTGGATCATATTCGTTTGACAATAAACTTTCCTCTATAAGTTTTGAGGCATGTAAAGATGGTGTAACTTAAAAGGAGATATGAATGGGATGAAAAATATTCCTTCTCCCAATTTCTTCAAGAAACACCCGAGAAAGTTGGTGGATTACAAGAAAAGACTCTTTATCAACCTTCTGAAAACAGTCGCAATATTCACTTTCACACTAATTTTGATGACTAACAACATAATTCTTGGAAAAGTTAGGATATTGAAAAATTTCCTCCTGATGGTAGGGTACCTTTCCACTATATGAATTTTGATGGGAGGAAACAATATAACTCATTAGGGGAGCAAGGTAAATTCTGAGTCTAGCAGAATCTTTCATCTTACATCCAAGGAGAAGAGTTGTTGGAGAAAAAGTGAAGCACAAGGATCTAAACAAAATAAGCTTTTAGTAAATGCCAACAAAGGGCATGATAATAATGAAAATGACAATCTCACACATTTAGAACTAGTGAAACTGGTTAGTGATGTGAAAAAAGTTGAGGATCAAACATATGACAGAAGAAATGAGGTAGGCAAAGACACAATCATGTCATTCCAGCATCAGGATCCAAACATTAATTCAAGCTAGAATGGGCAGATAATATAGGAAGAAAGTTTTCACATGGGTATATTTACTAGGAATCCTAATGTAGATAATTAGGAGAGAAATGTAGAAAGTATGAGCAAGAAATAGAAATTATGAGCAAGAAATAGAAATTAGCAACTATCAGTTGAATTCAAAAAATGTTATTTGGGACCCTTGTGCCAAAAATAGATGTGTTGGGAACACTTCTATTTGTCAACAGGGCAATAGTTTGATAGCTTTAAATACATTTTCCAATCTGTGACAATTCTCAGAGATATACAAATGATATAAATAGGTCACAATACAGTCAAAATGATCGCACAAATGTTGGTTAGATAATAGGCAAGGGGAATTCTAATCAGAGTGCAAAATCTAGAAGTGATTACACTAAGAAAAGTCCTCAAAGGGAAGATTATTTGCAATCCTAAAGTAATATGAATCACTAGGAGCTAAGTAAAATGAGTATTGGTTCAGGTGAAAGTTCTTGAAATGATATGCTAAGAATGCCCCCTAGGAAATTTCTCTAGGAGGCTATAGGAATGGATTCAATGAACCAGTGGAATGTAGAAAGTGTTAAACAAGACTCATTTTACTTAGGTCCCAGTAATTGAGTATTGGTTCTGGTGAAAGTTCTGGAAATGATATTTTGGGAATGACCCCTAGGCACATGCTCCAGTAGGCAGTAGGAATGGATTCAATGAACCAGTGGCATGCAGAAAGTGTTAAACAAGACTCATTTCTAACAGGAATAGTTCAAATGGATTCTTAAGGGAAAAAGGCTCTTGAACAAGCAGACTTTATGTGTTCAAAGGTGATTAGGACAAGCTCACAAAATAGTATTGTGAATGCAAGAGAGGTATTAAATTTATTCACTTTATTTGGACTTGAAAGAAATATCTAATCTATGAATATTGTGGATCCTTGTAAGAAGTTCATTTTCTCAGTATTGTACCTCCTTTTATCTCATTTGAAAATACTTTGCGCTTAGATTGATATCATATGCTCGATTTGTTTGCAGCCCTTTTGTAGTAAGCAGTTGTTTCTTTTGTAGGATGTTCTTAATTCAAATTTGTAAACCAATTTAAGAGAACATTTGGGAGGAGGACATCTGAGGGACTTTTCTATAGGTTATGCTTTTGAAAACTCTATGTATTTGACAACCCCACAAACATATTTGGTTCAAACAAACCATCATCTTTATTAGGGCAAGGTCTTGGTTGATGTTTTGTTATTAAGTAATTTTTCTATTTGTTGTTCCACCAACTTTTACTAGTTTTCTATATTACAATATACTGAGATGTTCAATTTCTGCATATAAACTTTTTCTATCCAGCAAAAACATTCTTGACCTTCTAAGAAATTCAGTTAATCCAAATGAAAGTGACACATTAAAGCACATTGTATTTAGTGAGCAGAATACATTTGTTGACCCCAACGAATCTGCTTCACGTTATGTTTCAGTTACTCATTTTGGTCATAACCAGTCATCAAGCCCTCTCTCTCTTCTCATGGTTTTGGACTTAGAATAGCTCCACAACCCAACTATTGCAAAGAATGAAAAATCGATCTTTACTAATAAGTGCATCTATGAAAACTGCAAATGTAATATTGGATAGGCAAATCCATCCATAAAAAGGAGAAAGTTCTCACAAGAGTGTAGGTTTAGAAATTCATAAAGATTCTTTATCAAAATTAGGTGATGCGCTACCAAAACTGAAGGTAAAACGCTTTCAAGTAACCACCTAAATAATTCCATTAAGTGTTACCTCTAGATCATCACCAACAAGTGTAAAAGATAATGTTGTAAAGTTGGACAAACCACCATACTTCACAACCTACAATATTCATCCTTCAACTTAGTTACAATATATTCAACACCCACATGCTAATGGACAACTTATATCAATTCCTCAATCAACAGTTCCATGTGAGTCACCTAAAGATAGGCCAACATGCAGGGTAACATGATCTCCACTCATAAACTTCAAGGCTCACATGGTGTAGCTATTGAAGGGCAAATAATACGAAGTTTCCATTCAATGATGTGGTCTATAGTTTCTTCTATAAATTATGTTATAGAAAGGGAAACTGAGATGTACGACTCTCTCACCCCCTCAACTTGACCTTTTAGTCAAATCAATTAACAAAATTATTTACATGTTCAAGATGGGGTTGGCAGAAGCCATCAGTTTACGTGTGTAATCATGTTGTTTGTTTAGGTTTCTCTTTATGATGGCCCCACCATATCATCCACTCCAATTTTAAGTTGGGGGTTGCTTAAAACTAAAACAATTATCTAACCATCATGATTGTACACACGTTTTCCATGCTCTATGGTACAATACCCCATGTGATTATTAAATGGGCTAGAGTGGAGGAACCCTAAAGCTAGAATGTAGCTAGGGTTCTACAAGGGGTGCCAAACTACTGACCACATCTTTCACTCTTTGTGCCATTATCGAAGAGGCCCATCATTTCTCTTTGAAAATATTTTTTTGATTTGTTGGCTTTTGCAAGGCATTTGACGCTGTCATGACTCATGAGAGAGGCCTTTTTTTAGAGGTGATACAACGTTGGATTCTACCATGAGACTATATGATTCATTACTTGGTCATTTCTACACTATCCACATCTTCTTAGACTACCTTAGGAGTACTATAGAGGTCAAATAGGAATTCCCTCTCTCACTAACTCTCTTTTGGTTCTATATCGATGAGATGGACTCCTTTCTTAGGAGCACATATAGGATGGTGTTTCTTGTCTTATACCCAACATCTTGATCTCCTTGCTTTTAGTTTTCAACAACATGATCCTCTTGGCACCTCACTTAAGGGGTTGTAGAGACAAATTGATGCCTTATCCAACTCTTGTGATCTTTTATAGTTGGCATTTGAACTTAGTGAGACTAAGGTTATGATATTTAGCATGTCTCAACATGCTCTCTTCGACTACCATTTTTACATTGGAGGGGATGGGATTGATATTACTACAACCTACACATAGTTGGGGGTTAGATATTAGGAGTCTAGCTTAGCTTGAGGCATGCTTTCTAGCCCCAACTTAATAAGGAATACGGTTTTCTTGGCTAAACATATAGTTCTCTAGGACATCTCTTTCAATATGCACCTCTTTGGACATGATCATTAGAGCCATGACCCATTATGGCTTGAAGGTCTGGGGACCTGGCTTGCTTTGGGTTGATTGGGATAGGATAGAGAGATTCTAAATCCTTATATTGTGATGCTTCATCTGCTGCAAATATGCATTCCTCAATCTATCATCTAGGTGGAGTTTAGGGTGTTGCTTCAATAGACCCCTCCTTGGTGCAATTGTTATGGGTTCTTCTTAATTGCTTCAGTTAGTAGCCATTTCTATCAATCAACTTGCCCTTTTTTAGGTAATGTTTAGACACTCTAGATCAAATCCTACTATCTAAATGAGACTTAACCTAGGAGAATAGAGAGGATATCTACAAGCTACATCCAAATCAATTGGATTTCCCTCCTTGAGGATGTTAGCTTGACTATTTCATTTTATTATTTTGAGTATTTTTTGTAGGTAAGCTTATTCTTAATTTTTATTTTTTAGTCCATCCATATCTATTGCTGCATGTAATTGATGGACAATATCTTCCTCTTTGAGTTCTGTTGGGGCTGATTCTATTGATATTATTACATGTGAGGCTATATACTATGAATCCATACTCACGTTTGTAAGCATATGGCAAAGAAAATTGTGTTTGGCTTCCTGTGCCTAAATTTTCCATTTCTTTTGCAACATAATTCTCCATTACCAAGACACATACATTGATGTGGATGTCCTATTGTGTATTCACTTTCCTTGTCAATGAAAAAGTTGATATACTATTACCTACTATCAATTACTATGCCTCAAAATCCTTTGAAAATCGTAATATACATGAAGAGGGAAATGCCCAGGATAGCTATTGTTGCCAATGTATTCATACATCCAAACAATAGTGCCAATTTTAAATTTCCATGTTGAATTGGTCTACTAAGGAGCAACCACATGTCTGGGGTGAGACAATAGAGAAAACTCAAGAGTCCAAAATCATAAACAAATTACCAAAACCATAAGCCTTATTCCCAAACTTAACCACAACAAACCTAGAATTGGAAAAGCTATATATTTTCCTGTAGCATAATCTCAATGTCGTAGTATTGTTCATAGAGGGAAAGAGAACAAATGCTCCAAAGAATTTTGCATGAAAGGAAATTCACAAGTTTGCTTGGTTCCTCCTAATGCAAAGAACACTTTTCCTTGAAAAGAAACTCTGGGACATAGACACTACAAACCCTCTGATGAATGCATTTCCTTTAAAATTCAATGCATGAATACAATCTTTGTGAAGGCCACAATGACTGGTCTTGGGAGAATTTAGCTCTAATTTGACAATCAAAGGCTTCACTTGGGATATGATGCTTATTAGGAATCAAAGGTTGAACCTGTGCAATTCCATTTGGTTGAATTCCAAACCCAAGAAATCAACAATGATGATATTCATAATCCCACCTGCATAAATTTTCACTAGCGTTGTGAATTCATTAACCCAGTGCCACTTTAAAACCAAAATATCTGAACATATGAAGTGGATGAGGGGAATATGATTGCATGTTATGAATTGAAACATGCCTTACCACATTTTGTATAGGGAAGGCATGCAATGTTTGATATATACCTTTGATTTGCACCATTGTTGATGATGAGCTCCCAATTGTGAAAGAATGATGTTGGCAAGTGTTTGTAAGTGTAAACAATTTGCACCACAGTGAGAAGCCATGTAACCCACTATGATCCATGTCTTACAGTGTTTTCCTACCTATATGAGTGGAAGAAATTTGCATTTGGATCTCAAAAACTTTGATGATGGTATTGTGATATTCATGAGAGTTTAGGGACAGATAACATCGAAGCAACTTCTAAAGATCTATTGAATAACGTATATTGTTCTCCAAGATCATTTCCACCATCGAATCTCTGAAATCTTTGTGGGCCATACGAGGATTTCACCACCACAAAGCTATGAGAGAACGAAATATTCTTAGTCAATCTAGCAGGATGTTCATCACAGTTTTCAGACTCGGGAAAAGGACCATGTGAACCATTATGAGAATCGAGCTTGAGCTTGTTTAACCCTCCTCTCAGTCTTGGCAAATAATCCTTCATATTTTCTTCTACTTTGGATGACTTGAGACCTTGATCCACCCGACATGTCCTGCTTCGTGTCCAATCCTTTATAACTGTCGAAATTCATGTGAGAACTCGAACTAGGTTTCCCAAAATCATACTTGTTATGAGTAGATATTTTCTCAAAGTGGTGTTTGGTTTTCTTCAGACCACCAAGATTTTCTCAAATCTCTCCTAGAATTGTTGTTATTATTAATAATTATTGTTAGCACTTCTAATAGTATTATTTAAAAATATTACCTCTACCACTACCATTACCATCACTACATGGTATCAAAACCACTACTATATTTCTATTACTACTAGTGCTATTACTAATACTACTACTATTGTTATTACTATTGCTACCTCTTCTAGTAACCCACTGGATTTTCTTCCGCTTCATTGCATTTTTTGTGCAGTTTGCTTTATTACATCACTTGCGCACTTTGGTACCAACGTCTACGCATGTGCCTAAACACTCCTAATATGCACTAAGGTTGTCCTTTTTGCAGTCCCATTGGTCAACTTTGGCCACTACTAGAAACTAAATTAATTTAATATATTATTAGTATTATGTATTGCCATAAAATTTTCCCTAGTTTTTTGGTCTCCATATCTCTTGTACCTTCATATCATATTAATAACTTACTATACAATTTATGCCTCTTATTTCAAAAGTAACCTTTGGCATGGGATATGCATTTTTTTATCTAGTTGATGGAGGCTTAATGCTCTTCAGCTCCAATTCTTGAACAAATTTCTTCTAGTTCATCTCTAAATTCGAAGTATTGTTGCTTCGATTAGGATATTTTATGTTGAGCAATGGCACTTCTACGCTAATTTCTTCCTCTGATAACTCCTCAGTAATTAATGAATTAGAGTCACTTGAACTACAACTACAGGAGCTAGAGCAAGTGATAATTGTAGTACTCACCATGAATGGCTCACGAACCAAATCAAACATTTATTTCACAGTTTTCTCAAGGGGCTGATTAAAATTTTGCCTCCATTCTTGATCATCATCATCTTGTAAAGGGCTGGGAAATCAAGCCACATTATTAGAACCATACTAAAGAATGTGTTTTCTTATCTTAGGCCTCTGTAAACTGCTAGCTTTTATTGGACCAAGCTAGGTTCTCTCTAATTTCTCCATAGATTGCATACTGTAATTCTTATTTTTAGGTTGCCTAGAACATTGATATATTTGCATAGCTTCATGATCTTCTAAGCTTTCACAGCTCCATATATTATCATTTTTGACCTCGCTTGTTTTCCACACTGAGTTGAGAGTAGTTCAATAGTTGCAACCAACAAAGATTCTTTAGTCAATTAATGTAGTTGATCTACACTTGCTAGCTATCTCCTTCTTCCCCTTTCTTTTTCTCTTGGATTCATTCATCTGGTGACCAACTTCATTTCTCTGCTTTTCTTGCTCTAGAAATGGATTTTCTATGGTGCAAATCATTTACACTTGGAAACACTTGCCAATAACGTTCTTTCACAATTGGGAGCTCATCATCAACAATGATAAATTGGAGTAGTTTCACTTCTATTCACTTTGTGAAATGCAACAATTTGGGTTTGTTGATCTGAGTGAGAACATATGATCTTTTATATGTGCATTTGAAACTTTGAAATATGTGTTGTTGGAAACGGACCATATATTAAGACCTACTTGCTATGTCATAATGCTTGAATCACCCCATTTTGCGAATAGTATCATAATAGCTTTTCATCTTCTTGGTAGTTTGAGGCTCTCTGGAAAGATAAAATCTTATTCCCTTCATTTTTGGCTCTTGAATACATCTACTCATAGCCATAGAAGTAACCATCTAATTACCATTTTTTCATTCTACAATTTACTTGGAATTATCCTTTATCCAAAGAAAGTTTATACCTCTTTCAACAATAATTTTTAGCATCAACAAAGTGAAAATGTCTCTACCTTGTTATTAGTATCAACCCCAACTGCTTCCTTTAAAGCAACAACATGGTTGTCTTGAATAATTATATTGCATCCTCCTCCATATTTTCCAGGAATACCTTGACAAACTCCATCAAAATACCTCCATGCCTTTAATTTATCAATCTCATAGTTTTTCAAATTTCATTGGTTGTCCGTTTTTATAGGTTTGCAATTACCTCGATATGCATATCTGACATGATGAACTCATGATACCTAACTAATACATGATATTCATGATATCCACTCAGATATCTCCTCTTGCTAGCACAACAAAATTCGTATTCTATTTTCCTAAACACTAGAGAAAAGAACACACATTTAGCATTCTACCACTTGATTCTGCTCAAATGAAAATTTGAGCCTTGAGGAAAATTTGGCTACAACATGTAACTTCATTCAATCTTCAATGAAGCATAAATGGTCCATAAAAACTAGAAGCATGAGTAGAGACAAATTTTACTTATCAATACAAAGAAAGTGTATGAGATAATTGTCATGTAGCCGAAGTACATAATACCAAAGACAAGGTTCATAATCTCCATCTTGGTGAAGAAGTAGAATGTAGCATACAGGAATAGGTGAAGTGCAGATGAGCCTGAAGTTAGATAAGCTCTCGACCACCAGTGGTAGTCCTCACTACACAACTGAAAGTAGCAGAGGACAATAGTGATCTCTGCACAAGCAACAATAAGGATAACAAATACAATGAACATAAACCCAAAATGTAATAAAATTGATGTAGCCAAATAGATGTTTAGATGAAGAATAATTCAATGAAAAATACACCAAAGGGTAATATGCCTCCTAGGACTACTGAGAAAACTAGATGCATGTACAATGCCTGCTTTGCAATCTACCTGGGAATTTTATTTTTCTTAAAATGATCTTCAATTACAGGTTTCTTGTAGCCAAAGTAAATACCAACAAAGACCAAAGACACGGATATCACAAAACTTAAAAATACCAAAGTAGCCATTGTCCCAATTGGTACGACACCAGAGGGCTCTTTACCCTAAATCAGTGCATTGAGGAAAAATAAAATGCCAAATAACATTGCCAGGGAAGATGAGTGCAGTATTCAGCGTGTTTGTTTTCCATTCTGTGCCCTTGAGCATCTTATACAGATGACCAGAAGAGTAACCAACAAAAAAACCCATGAACACCCACAAGAGAACCATAGTTTCATAAGTCCACCACAATGGGATGGTGAAAGAAATCCAAGCATGGAAAATATCATTGCAACAAGTATCATCCAGTTTCTTCTTGGGCTTCATCCCATGTCTCTAATTGATTGTAATTTGAGATTGTAAGATAATCCTCATTTGCCTAAACTCCACATAAGGTCAGTTCCTAGATTGACATGATCTATTGTTGCCCATTTAAGGTCTTCATCAACCTTTTCATGCCTCACAAAGGTTATTCATTAATGTCTTACCTAACCCTGTAATCTTTGCCATGGAATTCCTCTTGCAAAGGGATTGTAGAGAGTTTCATCCACAAGTTTTCACCTTGTTGTGACTAAGATAATAGGTCTATGTTATGTGTGCCCTCATTTTGACATGTATAAGCTAATCGACTTCTATTTGATCAAATCTACTCTATCTTGTGTTGTTTTGATCAAGCTCCCAACTACCTTTGTCTAGTGTAACGTTTGACTCAAGTTTGACTTTGAAGGTAGATGCATAGTCTTCTTCAGGCACATTCAAGAATGTTAACATAATTATCCTTTCTGTACCCCTGTTCTATTCCCCTATTTAACATGTGATACATCCATCTATCTCGCAAAGTATTATGAAGGCAGGGGATATGTGAGGGATGTATGTCACATACTCGAGAAAAGGAAACAAGCTAGCTTTAGTTTTACATGCCAAAAGAGAGATGTACAACATTTCTTATGGTTGCAAGTGCTACCATGGTGGTTACATATTGCTCAATACGATGAGGTATTCAACTTTGGCAAGTTTGTTGCATCACTACTTTATGTCTGTGCGTTAACATAGTGGTCCTATACATTAGTCTATGTTGTGTGTCAACAATTCCATGTGCTGCAATAATACATTATGTGTTGGGTAACACATTAAAGGACTACAACAGGTGTCTATGGAAACCATTTTAACACAAAAATTGGTATATGTTGGGTCCCTATAATACTAGTGATTACCCCATTACTATTGTAATTGTACCCCTTATTAATATTTTTGTGCCCCTATTATCCCCATATTGTTATTACTGTGCCCCATAGAATCCCTCTATTGTTATTTTTGTGGCTTTATATTATGATTATTAGGTTGGCTGGGTTATATTGTGACTCCTTAGACTCCTATATATAGAAAGGAGGTTTTGTCATTTGTATCATCCAAGAATTGTTCATTTATGTAATGTAAAGGAGGTTTCCCCCTCGAATAGGCTGAATTTTAAGGCATTGATCTATCTTTTCTATATTTTTCTTGCGCTGGTTTCATAACATTTGGTATCAAAGCTTTGGATTCTAGGGTTTCGCCGCTCCAAACAGGTCATCGTGGAATTTTCGCTATAACATGTTTTTTGCAACGTTTCAGAAGCTAAAAAGAAAACCCATTTGAGAAGACATCACGCTGAAGCTTGGGTCCGAATTTCAGAGTTTGTCTAGCTATATTTGCAGAGATATGATCTAAGGAAGTTTGTCTTTTTGTAGACTCCTAAATTACATTCCAAACAGGTGACCTGGGGAAAATCATCATAGCTTTCCTTCTAAGCATCGGATTGAAATTTCATAAGAAGGTATAGAAAGAGGACGGACTGTAGTTTCTTTTAAATATTTTTCAAAGCCAAAGGTCGAAACAGTGACTCGTGGCATGTCATACAGGTTTGCTCTACTAAACTAGTCTATAACCAAGTCACTGTGGGAGATTTCACATAACTCTTCCTTGGAGAATCCAATTTGGATCAGATTGGTGGCATTGGAAAGAGGACATAGAGAGCTACTGTAGATCAAAATTTCACAATTGGATGATTTGAATGTACAGAGATACATCAGAGGCAATATCGAGCTCCTACAAAGTGAAAAAAGGTGTGTAGATTCTTTTAAATTTTTGCTTAAGATTGGTTTGAAATTTATTTTGAAGGAATTCAAAGCGCATAGTAGAGAATTATTATCGGTAACTGATGCCCCGAGGAAAGAAAATGCAAACACCTAGTGATGAACCTAAAATCTCTAGCATGAATCGTGAAGAAGAGGAAGAAATGCAACATGATATATCAAAATTACAAGACCAAGTACAACAACTGTCCCTTGCACAAAAAGGAACAGAATCTAAGATGGATGGTTTAAAGAAAGATGTAGAAGCTAAGATGGATGGTTTAAAGAAATGTGTAGAAGCTAGGATGGAATGTTTAAAGAAAGGCGTTGAAGCTAAGATGATTGACGTGGAAGCTAAGATGGATGATTTGAAGATAGATTTGAAGACAAACATGGAAGATTTGAAGACAGACGTGGAAGATTTGAAGACAGATTTAACAAATTTTCTACAAGAAATGCTTACTAATGGTGAAAGGGTAGTAAAGGAAACTCATGATGAGAACAAAAGAAATGTTAATCATGATTTCATAGACTCTAATGTTGGATCAAAGACCCACCATATTCC
>APFE031167307.1:88101-132594 GCA_000404065.3 Pinus taeda | reverse complement strand
ATTCCAAAAATCGATATGAGGAAGTTTGATGGCAAGGATCCTGCAACATGGATATTACAGATGGAGCAATTTTTCGATCTCAATAATGTTCAAAACACGCAAACGGTACGTATTGCAACTTTATATTTGGAACCAAATCAGTTTGTATGGTATCAATGGCTTTGCTCTCATAAACAATTTATCACTTGGACAATTTTTATGGAAGAACTGATAGCACCTTATGAGGATACAAAAAGCAACACATTTTTTAGCCAATTGATAAGTCTCAAACAAAAGGGTTCAATAATGGAGCACATTGAGGAGTTCCAAAAATTGAACATAAGGGTAAAAGATATTCCAGAGGACCATAGGATTGATGTGTTCATAGGGTCTTTAAAGGATAATATCCAACATGATGTTCGCCTTTGGGAACCTGGAACCTGATTCATTAGAGAAGGCATTCAGGTTAGCAAGAAAAATGGAAAGCAAAATTATGGCAACCAGGAAGCATACCACTCACAACTATAAAGACGGAAGTGTTGTTGCCGCTAGTATTCCACAACCTATAAGGTTAACACCACAACAATTGGAAGAAAAAAGAGCAAAAGGGCTTTGTTACAGTTGTGATAGCAAATACACTAAAGGTCATAAGTGTGCTGAGAAGGAATTATTCTACATAGATTGTGAAGGGGAGGAAGAAAAGGAGCAAGAAAGGTCAAAAGAAGAGGATATAGTCCAGGAACAAAGCCTAGATGAAGAAAAAATGAATCCGACCATATCTTGTTATGCATTGGCAGGAATTACCACTCCTCAAACCATCAATATAGAAGGACAAATCAAGAAGAAAAAGGTAATAGTGTTGATTGATCCAGGAAGTACCCACAATTTTATTCATTGCAAGGTAGCAAAATAATTGAATTGCTTCCTATATCCAGCACCAGAGTGTTAGGTGATGGTCGCAAATGGAGGAACAATAAATTGCTCTGGAAAGTGCCATAATATAGAGTTATCCATGGGAGAATATGTATTGACTAGCCCAATGCTTTCCATTCCAATGGGAGGTGTTGATGTTATATTAGGAGTCCAATGGCTACAATCCTTGGGTACAATAGTTTTTAATTTTCAAGAACTTTTCATGAAATTTTCTGTGGAAGGAAAGGAAGTTGAATTAAGGGGTATTTCAGGGAAACCAGGAAAGATAATTAGCTCCAATGGTATGACAAAGCTTCTGAAAAAGGAACGAAAAGGTGTAATTGCACAATTTGTTCGCTAGATGTTTCCACATTGGAATCATCTATTTCTCTAGATCTCCAAATAGCCTTGGAAAATCACTCCAATGTATTTGAGACTCCCAAAGGTCTCACACCTATTCGTGATTGTGGTCATGCTATTCATCTAATTCCAGGAAGTGTTCCTCCAAACATCAAGCCGTACAGATATCCCTATGCCCAAAAAAGTGAAATTGAACGTATGGTTGCAGAAATGCTAGAGGCTGGTATAATTCAACCGAGTCAAAGTTCTTTCTCTGCTCTAGTAGCATTGGTGCACAAGAAGGATGGATCATGGCGCATGTGTCCGGATTATAGGGAGCTCAACAAGCTCACTTTTAAAGATAAGTTTCCCATTCCTATCATTGATGAATTACTGGATGAATTGCATGGATCAATTTACTTCACCAAGTTGGATCTTCGTTCAGGATATCATCAAATCAGATGAAGATTGAAGACATTCCAAAAAAAACATTTAGAACTCATGAGGGTCATTATAAATTTTTGGTCATGCCTTTTGGCTTACCAATGCACCTTCAACATTTCAAGGTTTGATGAATTCAATTTTCAAACCATTCCTTAGAAAATTTGTGTTAGTATTCTTTGATGATATACTAATCTACAACAAGTCTTGGAAGGATCATGTTGAACATGTTGACAAGGTGCTACAACTATTGGAGGAAAAACAATGATATGCAAAAAGATCCAAATGTTTCTTTGGAGTACAAGAGGTGGAATATCTGGGTCATATTGTATCTCATGAAGGAGTTAAGGTAGACCCTAGCAAAATTAAAACCAATAAGGAATGGAGAATCCCACATCCATAAAGCATCTACGAGGATTTCTCGGGTTGACAGGGTATTATCGCAAGTTTGTTAAGAATTATGGGAGAATAGCAGCACCTCTAACAACACTATTGAAGAAAGATGCATTTTCATGGACTCCAGAAGCAACACAAGGCTGCGATAACATCTTAAAGCAGCAATGTGCCAAGCACCCATCTAGCTACACCGGACTTCACAAAAACCTTTATTGTGGAATGTGATGCTTCAGGAAATGGAATTGGTGTTGTTTTAATGCAAGATGAAAGACCCATTGCTTTTGAAAGTCGTCCAATCAGGGAAAGTTTTTACACAAAGCTATTTATGAGAAGGAAATGTTGGCAATACTCCATGCACTTAAGAAATGGAGACCCTACCTAATGGGAAGACACTTCAAGGTAAAAACAGATCATGATAGCCTAAAATACTTTTTAGAACAAAGATTATCCTCTGAAGAGCAACAAAAGTGGGTCACAAAGATGTTGGGTTATGACTTTGAAATCATCTACAAAAAAGGGAAGCAAAATGTGGTGGAAGATGCACCTCAAGAAAGGATGAGGATGTGGAAGCATTGTTGTGCACCATTTCTATTATCCAACCAGATTGGATAAACAGAGCAAGGGAGGAAGGAAGAAATGACCGGAGTGGGCACTTATTCGAAAGTTACAACAAGATTCCAGTATGTCTGATACATTTAGCTGGAAAAATGATTCATTATGGTACAAAGATCGCTTATACCTCTGTAAGAATTCCCAGCTAAAAACAAAAGATTCTTATGGAATTGCACACTTCTTCGTTAGGAGGGCACTCAGGATTTTTAAAAACTTACCACAGGGTTAAGAAGGAATTTTTTTGGGAGGGCCTTAAATCAGATATTCAAAAGTTTGTGGCGGAATGTTTGGTTTGCCAACAAAATAAAGTTGAAACAATAAAGACACCGGGTCTATTACAACCTTTATCCATTCCAAGCCAACGTTGGGAGGAGGTTTCAATGGATTTTATCACAGGTTTACCCAAGTCTGAGGGAAAGAGTGTCATCATGGTGGTAGTTGACAGACTTACCAAGTATGCACACTTTTGTGCAATATCACATCCATTTAAAGGCAGTACAGTTTCTAGTGCATTTATGGAACAATTCAAAAGCTACATGGAAACCCAAAGATTATTGTAAGTGACAGAGATCCCAATTTCACTGGAAATGGACAGAATTATTTTCTTGTCTTGGTACTCAGTTAGCTCATAGGCTCTCTATCATCCTCAATCTGATGGGAAAAACTGAGATAGTTTAAACAAATGTTTGGAAGGATATCTTCGTTGCTTTGTATCTGATAAACAGACACAATGGGTCAAATGGTTGCCTCTGGCTGAATGGTGGTATAACACTTCCTTCCATACAGCAACAAAATGACCCCATTTATGGCACTTTATGGGTATCAACCACCATCCATCACATCATATTTAAGAGAAAATTCTAAGGTTCAGGCAGTGGAACATCACATCGAACATCAACAAAAATTCCTCCAACTCTTAAAGGATAACCTCATGTTGGCACATAATAGAATGAAACAACAGGAAGATCAACACGCAGTGAAAGAAGTTTTGATGTAGGTGATTGGGTATTCCTACGGCTACAACCATATAAGAAAATGTTCCTCAAGCAAGCTAAGAAGGATATAAATTATCACCAAAGTATTATGGTCCGTACAAGGTGTTGCAAAAGATTGGTACTATGGCATACAAATTAGAGCTTCCTGCAGCTTCTTGATTGCACCCAGTTTTCCATGTTTCATGTTTAAAGAAGGTTATAGGTGATAAGCTACCAGTTCAAACAATATTGCCAGAACTTGACGAGGAAGGAAAAATTATATCGGAACCAGAAGCAGTCACAGAAACAAGAACTCGACAGCTACGAAATGGATCAATTTCAGAGTATCTTATCAAGTGGAAGAACTTATCTGCTGAAGATTCCACATGGGAGGATGAGAATTTTATACAGAAGCATCCAGAACTGCTCAAGCATTAAGGACAACATTTTTTTTGAAGGAGAGGGGCATGTTGGGTGCCCATAATACTAGTGATTACCCCATTACTATTGTAGTTGTACCCCTTATTTATATTGTTGTGCCCCTATTGTGCCCATAATGTTACTATTGTGCCCCATAGAAGCCCACTATTGTTATTATTGTGCCCTTACATTATTATTGTTATGTAGGCTCTGATTATGTTATGACCCCTTAGAATCCTATATATAGAAAGGAGGTCTTTTCATTTGTATCATCCAAGAATTGTTCATTTATGTAATGTAAAGGAGGTTTCCCCCTCGAAGAGGCTGAATTCTAAGGCGTTGATCTATCTTTTCTATCTTTTCTTGAGCTGGTTTCATAACAATAACTTTGTCAACAACAAGTGTGTGACTGATGCAGTGATACCAACTCTTTGACATGCTTGTGATGGTGAAGGTGGTGAGCTGATGCCAAGCTTGGTCGTCTGTGATGGTGTGCACACACCTCATGGTGACATCTTGCTGAAGCGAACTCTTGCCTCCGTTGCAACCGATGCATTGGTTCAACCCCTTCATCCAACTTGTCTACTAACATGCACATGGTCTTCTTGGGTACAATTGAACTGTCAACACACTGATGTATAGTGTCCATGCTAATCTTCAAGTGTGTGTTGGTGGTCATGCACATCAACTTGCCGAAGTACATGTTCAGCCCCAATTGGACTTGCTTCTTATCTTCGCCTTGGTGAGTGTGTTGAATGGGCTGGATCACATGCATGTGCTTAATGACATGCATGCTGCTAAATCCCTTTCATGCGATCAAAAACACTGCTCACCATGTTTGCTTTGTGTCAGCTGCTGGGATGGACCCTAAACTTGTACGAGCGCAATTTCATTCATGAGTGCATGTTGCGCCCACTATTGTTCATGTTCCTGTTGTAACTCATTCATCTGTCTGTGCAACTTCATGTTCTTCCTGAGTTGCAGCTTTAGCACTTGCAACTGCTTCTTTGTTCCATCTTCTACCTTCGCGCGATATAGCTGGAGTCTCCAAAGTTTCTTTCATCATCAATGGACCTACTTGAGCTTGCAACCTTATTCCGCCTCCATGTTGTCAACAACCCTCCTCTTACATTCATTGCATTTGGTATGCTGTCTTCAACTGCTGTTCATGATGTTGCTTACTGTGATGCGGTTGTTGTCATATCTTGATGTCCTTGTCTATGCACAACTTGATGTTGATCTAAAAATGGGGCACTAAAGGCTTCTTGTCAAACCTACAAGAACCTCTCCCACTTCCAAATCTTAAATATTCCCAAGATATATTGATTAAACAATACAGAATTAATAATGTGCTTGAACATAGGTGTATGCTTATATTTGTTTTAAAAGTGTTATGTGATGTAAGTTCACTTGCTTATGCTGGTATAAAATACATATGACAGTAAGTAAAGTAGAAAATAAGCAACACACACATAGCAGCGAGATGCAACAATAAAACAACACACATAACAACAATATTAATTTGGAGTTCACCCAAAGCTCTTGGGCTGCGTCTCCTTGAGCTCTAGTCAACTCGACTAGGCTCTTTGGGATTACGAAAAAGTCATTGTACAAGCTCCACGCTCAACTCCACTGTATTACACAGAAACAATGGGCTTAGAACACCATCTCATCCCTGGCTCTGAAGCTGTCATGCTTTCTAGCTCCAGCTTTGGCTCTGGCTCTTGGATCTGGCTCTGGCTCTGGCTCTTGGCTTTGGCTCGTGGCTCTAGCTCTGGCTCTAGCTCTGGCTTTGATTCTAGCTCTTGGCTCTCAGCTCTCGGCTCTGGCTTCTCTGAGCTCTCTCTCGGCCTCTGCGTGCCTCTGTAATTCGCATGACCTCCAAGCGATTCTTCAACAACCTTCTGTTGAAAAATGTGCAACAAGAAATGCTAAATTTAGAATGTGCTAAAAATAGACCTGCAAAAATAGCATGTCTAAAAATAATAGTTTGGCCAGTGAGGTCATTGGCAAATTGGGTGAGAGGTGAAACTGTTAAAAATAGAAAGTTCTAAAAATAGCATTTCTGGGTCCCTTCCTATTTATAGCAGTCCCTAGTCTATCTATAGGAAGTAAAATTAATTTTTGTCTTAACAACAATTGGAAATATTAATTAATTAATTCAGTTGAGTTAATTAGTTAAGGAAATTCACATTTGAAGTCTTTGTGAGAATGCACATGAGTTGTCCCACTGACTGAAGGAATAAGTATGGGTTCTATAATGAGAGAATCAATTGACTTAGTTCTAACTAGTCAAGTCCAGTTAGATTATTTTAACAAGTTGTTAAAATAATAAAATACAGTTTGTTAATGCTTGCATGCATGTGACAACTATTATTTTAGATAACTGAGGATTCACTCATGGATAACTGTTGCATGTTAGTTCTGTCAGAGACCCAGTTGAGATCAGATGTGGGACAATGTACTATTAAATGCTTGGATATTTCTAGTAAGTATTTCTTGCATGGAGAAGGATCTATTATAGGAGATTGGAGGACTTGTGGCCGATATATTGAGGTCTAGGTAGTCCATGATTTTCATCTTCTGATTGAAGATCATCAGAGTACAGAGAGAGTAGGATAGCTATTGAGCTGATTCTTTTTGTATTTTAAAGAGGATTTCCACTTGATTGATAATACATGGTTGGGGTTTTATGCTGGCGCTTTCCCCTGGATATATCTTGTGTTATGTGTGATTATTTCTCTTGATCAGTTATGCATGTTTCTACTTGATGTTGCTCATGAATTCGATTATGATTCCGCTTAATGTTTTGTAGAAGTAGAACAAGTATTATGTTTTAGGAAATTTCATATATCGGTTTGTTCTACAAGTGAAATTTCTACATGGTATCAGAGCACAGGTGATCAAGCAAGAACAGTATATTGAGAGGAGATTTCAAAGTTTTGAGTTTTGGGCCGAGAGTTTGCAGAGCATATCTAAAAATTTCTGTACAAAATTTTCAAAAATAAATAGTATATTTGGATTCCTTGCGGAAAAATACCCAAAAAAGAAAAAAAAATCGACTGAATTAGAGTTCGGATGAGGGAGATATCGCTGATTTAAAATCAGCTCTTTTTCTAGAAAATTTCACGACGGCGGGAAAGTGGAAATAGATTGGTGTGCTAGCCAAGAACCTGTATGCACTTGAGGTAAAAGATGCATGCAAAGCCTTGAGGAGCAAGGCAAAGGTTAGATACTTGGTGGTTGAGAGGGAGAGTAAATTACCTCTCAACATGCAGAGCCAGAAGAAGTCTCAGACAATTGTGGAGGAGCCATAATTGGTGCAGTAGCTTCAGGCGTTTGTGGAGCAGCCACAATAGGGGAAGTTGAGTGGAGATCGAGTAGATACATCTACCCATGTAGAGACCTCCAGTAGGGGGAAACTTCGAGTCAGGTGGGCTGAGGGATCACATGTAGCCATACCTCCAGGTAGGAGGTGGGGCGATATAGAGTGATTGTCCCAAGGAGGAGGGGCAAGATCCTTGAGGTACCCAACCTCTTCGATGAGACCTTGCTATAGAGCCCCGATGTGGAGTAGCAGGAATTGACTGATTGGGTAGAGACAGATGCGGATGGAGTGGCAGAGAGAGCGACAGTGCAGGAAATCCCAAGATAACGCATAGCTAGTAGGCTGCAGCAATGCGAGAGGCACAAGTGTTTTGCACAGTGCTAGGTGGCATAGAGAGGTGTGCAATGGTGCGAGATGCATGGATATGTTGCAGTAGCCCAAATGTCAGAGAGGGAGCACTTGTCAGTAGCAGGTAGAGCTTCAGTATCAAAGTATGTTCCTAGCCCAACAAAATGGTCAGTTGTGAGTGTTTTTGTTCCAAGTGTTGTTGGAGCAAGTGGACTGTGTAGATGTGTTGCATGCAGAACATTCCAGAGTTATAGGATCGGGTTCGAGAGAAAGCTTTTCTTGTTGAGAGGGAGTGTTGAAAAATGTGCAACAAGAAATGCTAAATTTAGAATGTGCTAAAAATAGACCTGCTAAAAATAGCATGTCTAAAAATAACAGTTTGGCCAGTTAGGTCATCGGACAATTGGGTGAGAGGTGAAATTTCTAAAAATAGAAAGTTCTACAAATAGCATTTCTGGGTCCCTTCCTATTTATAACAATCCCTATTCTATCTATAGGAAGTAAAATTAATTTTGGTCTTAACAGTAGTTGGAAATATTAATTAATTAATTTAGTTGAGTTAATTAGTTAAGGAAATTCGAATTTGAAGTCTTTGTGAGCATGCACATGATTTGTCCCACTGATTGAGGAATTTATCCTTAATTTCCTCCATTGATTGAGGGAATAAGTATGAGTTCTATAATGAGAGAATCAGTTGACTTAGTTCTAACTAGTCAAGTCGAGTTAGATTATTTTAACAAGTTGTTAAAATAATAAAATATAGTTTGTTAATGATTTCATGCATGTGACAACTATTATTTTAGATAACTGAGAATTCACTCATGGATAACTGTTGCATGTCAGTTTTGTCAGAGACCCAGTTGAGATCAGATGTGGGACACTGTACTATCAGATGCTTGGATATTTCTAGCAAGTATTCCTTGCATGAAGAAGGATGTATTATAGGAGATTGGAGGACTTGTGGCCTATATATTGAGACCTAAGTAGTCCATGATTTTCATCTTCTGATTGAAGATCATCAGGATCTTCAAATTACAGAGAGGGCAGGATAGCTATTGAGTTGATTCTTTTTTTATGTTGTTGAGGATCTCCACTTGATTGATAATACATGGTTGGGGTTTTATGCTAGTGCTTTCCCCTGGATATATCTTGTGTTATGTGTAATTATTTCTCTTGATCAGTTATGCATGTTTCTACATGATGTTGCTCATGATTTTGATTATGCTTCTGCTTAATGTTTTGTAGAAGTAGAACAAGTATTATGCTTTAGGACATTGCATATATCGGTTTGTTTTACAAGTGAAATTTCTACAGTTTGTGATGTATTATTAGGAAAACCATAATTGTGGAAACAACATGTTGTATATGATTTTATAGCTCGCTTTGTGATTATTACTTTGGCTAATAATTTGGTAGCCCCACCTACCACCATCTATTTGATCACTGCAAAGAAATGCAATAAGATCATTTCCCATACCAGATTATTTTTTTTCCTTATGATTCACCCTTAGGGCAAGAAGAAGGTTGTTTCCACGGCTTCTAGATAGGGCTCCTCTACACAACAGTAGTAGATGGACAAGGTCATGGACAAGGTTCACCTCACCTACAAGGGTAACTCTACATTGTCAGGTTTAAGTACTCCATTAATTTGACTCCGAGCGTATTGTTGCCCAATGGACCGATCTATCAATGCTCTGCTCTAGAGAACAATGAGATCAAGAGGAAGATTCATGAACTATTGCAGAAAGGGCACATCAAGACAAGCTTGTCACCTGTGGGAGACCAATTGTATTGGGATATAAGAAGGATGGGACTTGGAGACTCTGTATTGACTATCGGGCGTTGAACAAGATCATTGTCTAGAATAGGTACCCAATCCCACAGATTGATAACCTTTTGGACTAGCTCAAGGGGCCAAATATTTCAGCAAGATTGACTTGAAGTCAGGTTATCACCAAATGCTTATTAAACCCTTTGATGTGTGGAATACTACCTTCAAATCCAAGGAGGGCCTTTTCGAATGGTTGGTCATGCCTTTTGGGTTGACAAATGCCCCTGCACCCTTCATGAGATTGATGGACGACATATTGTGACCCTTCACCAATGCATTTTTGATGGTGTACTTAGAATACATCTTGATATTAAAATAGAGTTGGGAAGAGCACCTCCATCATATTCAACAGGTCCTTCAAACCCTGCAACAACACAAGTTGTGTGCTAACTTGGATAAATACACTTTTGGCCTAACCCAAGTTCAATATCTGGGGTACATCATTGATGAGAAGGGTGTGCATTCAGACCCAACCAAGATACAATTCATTCGGGATTGGTCATCCCCAACCACTCTAATAGAGCTCTGCAGATTTTTTGGCCTTAACAATTTCTATTGCAGGTTCATGTTGGGGTTCTCTCATATCACTTGGCCTTTAAGTCAAGTCACCAAGGGTGGAGTGAAAGAATTTTTTTTTGGTCTGAAACCCAAATGTAGGCATTTTTCGAGTAAAGCATCACCTTTGCTCTGCACCAGTGCTCACATTACCAGATTTGAAACAACCATTTGAGATTGAGATAGACGCCTCCAACTATGTTATTGGTGTAGTTCTTACTCAACAAGGGAATCTAGTGGCTTACCACAATGAAACACTTTTAGACATAGTTCGAAAGTATCCCACTTATGACAAATAAATGTATTCCATTGTACAGGCCTACCGTCAATGGAAGCATTACATTATGTGGAAGGAAACAGTCATCCACACAAACCAACAACCCTTGCAGTTCATACAAACACAAGGGAAGTTGCAGAATGATCGCCATAAAAAATGGTCCACCTACCTGCAATAGTTCCATTTGAACATTAAGTACAAGATGGGCAGCACCAATAATGTTGCAGATTGCATCATTTGACCACTAGTCATGGTGCTAATGACTATGCTCGAATCCTATGGGCATGAGACTTTGGGGTGACCGCATCTTTACCAGAGTGATCCATAATTTGACAACACATACTAGACACTCCTAAAAGGGAAGCAAGGTCAAAATTTTCACCTTCAGGATGCACTGTTATGCCACCTAGGACACATCTGTGTTCTTTCAAGTAAGAATTTCAAGATTATTTGTGAGGCACACTACTGTCAATTCGTTGGACATTTCGAAGTAGAGAAAACAGTGGAGGTATTAAAGAAGTATTTTTGTTGGCTGAAACATCGTAAGGATGTTGTGAAGTACATTAGATCCTGCATTGCCTATGCCATTTCCCTACTTGTAGTCAAACTTGGGAATCTATGCCATTTACCTACTTGTAGTCAAACTTGGGAATCTATCTCCATGGATTACATGCCGGGCCTTCCTTCTACTAAGAATGGAAACAACTGCATTTTCGTGGTCATCGACAGATTCTCTAAGATGGCCATCATGGCAGCCTACAAGAAGAGTATCACAACAAAGGCCACTTATAATATCTTCTTTGAGCAAGTGTGGGTACGCTTTGGGATCCCACAATCCATTGTCTCAAATCAGGACAACATATTCCTGAGCACATTTTGGTCAAGTCTCTGGTTGATGCTAGATAAAAAACTTACTAAGTCCATGACTTTCCATCCCCAAATAGAGGTCGTCAATAGGATGATCATACACATTATACGCATGAACATCTCAAAGAATCCACGCACATGTGTTGAAAGTCTCCCCTATGTCCAACACAGCTACAACAGAGCTCTCCACAACTCAATGGGCCACAACCCCTTTCAGGTAGGGCTAGGATTTCAACCATTATGTCCCATTGATGTGGCCATACCATTTGCAGCCACTCATGCATATTCAACTCACGTCCAGTCCGAAGACGATAGGGTTACCAACTTCATTGAGCGCATTCAACACATCCACCAGTAGGTCCATGATATATTTGACAGAGCCAATGCTAAGTACAAGTAGTGCCATGATCAACGTCGAGTGTCGCACAAGTTCTAGGTGGGTAACAAAGTTTGGCTACATTTGCATAAGGAGTGCCTTACTGGACCCCGCTTCACCTGCTCTGATATGGGCCATACACCATCACCAAGGTTGTTGACGACAATGCCTTCGAGCTCAACATGCCACCTGTTAGGTTCCTATACCAATCGGAGTCATAGTTTTTGAATGGCTGAGGTCAAATCTATAATATGTGCATACCTTTGCTTCCTGCAAATGTTTTCCATATTCAAAAACTCAAAAGAAATAAAAAATGTAAAAAGGGTATGTCCTAAAAGAAAAATCAAAGGAAAAAAAGAATGAAAAAGGTAAAAAAAGATGAAAAATTGAACCCCAAAAACAAAAGGACCATGAAAGTGTGCAAGTCCAAATGCCACTACCATTTACTTTTGATGTAGAATAAAAAGATTGTGTGCAGCATGTTACCTTTGCAACAATCCATGGATAGTCAAAACGTTTAAACTTTGTTATTTCATGCTTTCAAGTTCATGCTTAGAGATAGAGAATAAAATCTGACCAAACTGTTTAATCTTGATAGATAAGTAGATAGGTAGAGTAAATAAAAGGAGCTCAACTATTTAATTTGAGACCTTGGATGTAATAAGGTTAGACTTAGATGGATTTCTATTGTAAAAGAAAATAAAAATGTTTTGATAAGGGTTTTCTAGCTTAAGTGCGCCCTAATAAAGAGTAGAAAAAATGGTAGGATGAGTAGATGGGTAAGTAGTTGCATGATTGCAGAATTGTGATGATTGATTAGCTAAAATCATATCATTTACTTTCATCATCAAATTTCTAAGGTATGGATGATAATTGAGCATTTATACAAAGTCAAGTGATTAATTTCCCCATTCATTTCACCCTAGTTTTACTAATTTCCCATAAGCAAAGTCTAAAGTACCTAAAACATTAAGTTAAAGGGGCTCAAAGCATTTCTCTGACTTCTAGAGGGACCGGACCTTGGCCTAATAACTTATAGGTCCTAAGTACTAAAAGTCCCCTCACAAACATTCACCCCATTCAATTCATTCATTTTCCCCTAAAAATCCCTTTGCCTAAGGTAAAAGCACCATTTACCTAGGAAAAGTAATTACCCCCCAAGCAAACCCTTTTTTCACAAAAACCCACAAATGCGCATTTAGCCTAAGTTATAATGTTCTATGTAAAAATGTAAATAATATTCAAAACACATTATACTTAGCACACTTCATTTTTCTGCCTTCATTTCATATTAACTTCTAACTTTATGTATTAAATCCAAAAAATACCCCTTTCCCATATATTTTATTAAACCCATATGTTAATATCTCACCCCAAAGTTTGAAATATAAACTTTATTAATAAACTGATTAATAGATTAATTAAGTTGATCAGCAACTAATTAATAACCGGGACCCACCGTTGAATAAAAAAGGTTAATTAATCAATCAATGATTAATTAATAATATGTCCCCACCAATGAAATCGCTCCCGACATCATTAAACCTTCATAATCCGCAATTAATTAAACCCTTCGTGCATTAAAATCCCACCAAGCTCCTCCATTAAACTTCATATCAAATCATCGCCTCGATTACTATGTGATCTGACCCCTTTTGATCCAACGGTCAACGCTCATATTGAGCGGCCTCCGAAGGCCAACCTTTACCCACTCAATATGGTTGGTTTCACTATTCACCCCACTGCTACATGGCGCCTGATGAATGGCATCACGCAACCTCCCCCCAATACCGCCAAGTGCCCAAAGGCTGTGTGAAACAAACCGCTTACCGCCCACCAGCTACGTGACAAATCGTCTACTGTTCAGTTCGCGCCATATTTTAAAATTTTGCCCGTTAAAGTTCAAACCCCAAGAACTCAGGTTTTCTCGCCCTTCACCCATTCTACTATGTAAACTTATGAAACCCTTCTAATCCACCTGAAGCCTCTACTAACAAATTCAAGCATGGTTTACCTCCCAAAATCACTTTGGACTCACTCCATAGACCTATAAAGTTCGATAAATCCATTAATGACCCTCCTTGTCAACCCAATGTTTTCCTAATAGTTTGTTTTATTTTACAGGTGATTAGAAGACCGCAGCCTTGGCCAAATAGTCTTAATACTAGTCATAAGACCTGTTTACTCCAAGATTGTTATCAAATCTATTCAAACAAAGATGGAAAATAAAACATACAGTTAAAAGACAAGCAGAGGAAACATGAAATTAAATGATTTACTGCTAAAATAGACAGTAAAAAACCTAAAATATATAGTGAAGATAAAAGGACACAGTAAAGAGCAATCAAAGTGTGTTAGGGTTAAAGAGTATTAGTAGGTAGAAGATAGAAAGTGATTCCAGCACATAACTACAAAGCAACTGAAAGAGCCAAATCTGAGTTACAACAACCAGCACAGTCACAATAAAAGGGATAGCAAGAGGACAATTCTCCATCTGTCTCTATCTTCGTGTTGAAGATATTTTCAGCTTCCTAGAATAATTCTCATACTATTATGAGATATTTTGTAACATATTTTGTATAAATACATCATTATTTGAAGTAATTAGGGTGGATTAAAATACATTTCTGTAGACATTCTATATTGAGCCAAGGAGCTTTTGTATTCAAGACTGGATTGGTTTTGCTGGATATATATAAAGTTGAGGACATTTCACTAGATTCTTGTGCACAGTTGGAACAAATAAGTATTATATCTTCGTGTTTAAATATTATTTTCTCTTCATGTTATAAATATTCATATGTGTCTCCTTCTATAAAGTAAACAAGGAATAATATCTCAGAATTAGCTTAAATGCTCTCTATTTTAACTGTTTACTTTCTATATGTTTTCTACTAAACTATCTTGTTCTGTGAATTCTTAATTGCTCCCTTACTTCCGTAGTTTACCCCCCTTTGGTCCATAGTAAAGGATTCTTCATTGCCCCTTTCTACTGATCATCCTTCCTTTCTTCATCTTAATCCCAGTTAAGGATTCTTCATTGCCCTTTGCCCTGGTTAGGACTACTTCATCCATTTGAACCTGCAAATTTGCTTTTGTTGTGCTAGTCTGCCCTGTGAACTCTTACCTTAGTGATTGATCAGATCCAGTTAATCCACTCTTGATTGACTCCATAGCCTAATGGCCTGAATACTTGCTCTGCCCATCTGTTTTCTTAATTCCACCACCCAATCAAAACAAAACACCTTGAGCACTAATAAATAGCCTGAAATCTACCCAAAACAAAGTTAAATTATAAAGAGAGAGCCCTCTCTGGACTTAGGTTGGCTAGAACCCGAGTCTAAAAGATTAGGTTTGTGGTTACCTTGGAAATTTCTTTCTTTAACCTTGAGAAAAATCTTAGTGATAGTGGTGACTCTACTGGGGAGAACTAACATTTTCTTTAGAATTGTTTTACAAGTTTAGATCTGATCTATGATGGTGGATAGTGATCAGACACACAAAGGTTAAAATCATCCACCTGGCGACTCCAAAATCAATTCCACAATGAAGACTCCACTAGAGGAATGAACCTAAAAGAACTATGTGAAAATATCAGGCTTTTAACTTGAATTGTTATCCAAGACATTATGTTCTTTCTCATCAAGAAAGATTTTCAATGTATATTGTATTTTAGAGAAGATATTAGATTAGTTTTTAACTATTTTCCTTTGGAAATTGTAAATATAAAATCTCCTTACACATTTGAGCATCATTCCTTTGACTCTTATGATGATCATTTTCCAATCAAGAAGCCTCAAATAATCAAAACTCCATTGTTAAAAGATCCAGAGCTTCAAATTTCAGAGCCATTCCACAACCAAATAATCCATATTCCAAAGCATTAATAGTGATATAGGATGATAGGATTTGTGGAAAATCTTTCATTTCATTAAATTTGAAATGAATTCAAGGATGAGTTATCAAAATTTCAGCTTGATGAAGCTTTTTTAAGAGTTGTGTTTATAATTGTGAAATCAAGAAAATACACTCATGAAGCTAAAATGTGTGTTCTTGAGTTAGTTGTTGAAAAATATGAAAATAAAATTAAACATTTGCATTCTCAAATTTAGTCATATAATTTCCAAGATCCTAAAGAATTCTTACAAAATATTCCCTCTCCAAACCAAGAGGAAATTGAACTGCCTTTTGATTTGCAGATTGAGGATGATTATGCTTTCAGGAGCAAGAATGAACAAGTAGTTTTAGGGTTTAGTATTGAGGATATAGTTGATCAATTAGACATTGAAGGCCTAGAAGAAACTATTATACTTTATGCTTTTTTTGATCCTATGGCAGATTATATGGAGGTTCTTCTCAACTCAAGTTATTTAACATGTTTTCTCTATGACGACCAAATACATCAGCAGTGGCCTTTATATATCACAGTTTTGATTATGTGGGTACATGAACAAATTATACTTCTGACTTACTGACAATCAATCAAGCATTCCATTTGTTTCTACAGTTGCTTGACTGGCTTCATTGGCATTTTTGTATTATTTAAGTCGGCCTGATTTTCAACAATATAGAGTAGGTAGCATTTTAGTTTGATTTAATTCAGTCTTTAGTAGATTATGAAATAAATAATAAAGGATGTGAATCCAAGAAAAAAGCCCTAAGGTATTGATGATTTACTAATTTGGTTTGAAGGTTGTAGCACCTTTTAGTTTCAAATTAGATCTCAATTTGTGCAGACAAAGGTTAAAAAGATTTTTAATAAAAGGACCAAAGTTGAAGATTCCTACCTAGGTGACAAGGTGCTCAAGTGGGATTTCAGAAGGGAGGATAAAGGTAAACATGGGAAGTTGGACTTCCTATGGAAAGGCCCTTACATCATTTATGCTTTCACGGTTTGGATTGGATGGTAAACCTTTGGAGTTGAAGCACGGAGAGAAGGCCATAAGATTTTAAGGATTTACTATCATAAGTATCAATAAAGTAGGATGAAGGGTGACAAATCACAGGGTAACTAAAGCCAATTTTCAGAAGGCCGTTGATCTACAAGTCCTTGACATTTGACAAGGAAATTCCATCCCCAAGTGGAGCCACTATTAGGTTCCTATACCAATAGGAGTCATAATTTTTTAATGGCTGAGGTCAAATCTATAATATGTACATACCTTTGCTTCCTGCAAATGTTTTCCATATTCAAAAACTCAAAAAAGTTAAAAAATTTAAAGAGGGTATGTCCTAAAAGAAAAATCAAAGGACAAAAAGAAAGAAAAAGGTAAAAAAAGATGAAAAAATGAACCCCAAAAACAAAAAGACCATGAAAGTGTGCAAGTCCAAATGCCACTACCATTTACTTTTGATGTAGAATAAAAAGATTGTGTGTAGCCTGTTACCTTTTCCACAATCCATGGATAGTCAAAATGTTTAAACTTGGGTATTTCATGCTTAAAGATAGAGAATAAAATCTGACCAAACTATTTAATCTTGTCAGATAAGTAGATAGGTGGAGTAAATAAAAGGAGCTCAACTGTTTAATCGAAGCCCTTGGATGTAATAAGGTTAGACTTAGATAGATTTCTATTGTAAAAGAAAAGAAAAAAATTTTGATAAAGGTTTGCTAGCTTAAGTGCACCTTAATAAAGAGTAGAAAAAATGGTAGGATGAGTAGATAGGTAAGTAGTTGCATGGTTTTAGAATTGTGATGATTGATTAGATAAAATCATATCATTTACCTTCATCATCAAAGTTCTAAAGTATGGATGATAATTGAGCATTTACACAAAGTCAAGTGATTAATTTCCCCATTCATTTCACCCTAATTTTACTAATTTCCATACACAAAGTCTAAAGTACCTAAAACCTTAAGTTAAAGGGGCTCAGAGAATTTCTTTGACTTCTGGAGGGACAGGACCCTCGACCCAATAGCTTATAGGTCATAAGTACTAAAAGTCCCCTCACAAACATTCACCCCCTTCAATTCATTAATTTTCCCCTAAAAAATCCCTTTTCCTAAGGTAAAAGCACCATTTACCTAGGAAAAGTAATTAGCCCCCAATCAAACCCCTTTTTCACAAAAACCCACAAATGCGTATTTAGCCTAAGTTATAATGTTCTATGTGAAAATGTAAATAAAATTCAAAACACATTATACTTAACGCGCTTCATTTTTCCACCTTCATTTCATATTAGCTTCTAACTTTATGTATTAAATCCCAAAAATACTCCTTTCCTGTATATTTTATTAAACCCATATGTTAATATCCCACGTTGAAGTTTGAAATATAAAACTTATTAATAAACCGATTAATGGGTTAATTAAGTCGATCAACGACTAATTAATAACCAGTACCCACCGCCGAATAAAAGAGGTTAGTTAATCAATCATTGATTAATTAATAATTTGTCCCCACTAGTGAAATCACTCCCAATGTCATTAAACCTTCATAATCCGCAATTAATTAAACGCTCCATGCATTAAAACCCCGCCAGGCCCCTCCATTAAACTTCATATCAAATAATCACCCCGATCACCGTACAATCTAACCCCTTTTGATCCAACAGTCGACGCTCATATCGGGCGGCCTCCGAAGGCCGACCTTTACCCGCCCGATATGGGTGGTTTCACTATTCACCCTGCTGCTATGTGGCACCTGATGAATGGCATCAGGCGGCCTCCCCCAAATACTGCCAAGTACCCAAAAGTTGTGCGATACACACTGTTTACCGCCTGCCCGCTACGTGACAAACCGTCTACTGTTCATTTCGCGCTATATTTTCAAATTTTTCCCATTAAAGTTCAAACCCCAAGAACTCAGGTTTTCTTGCCCTTTGCCGATTCTATTGTGTAAACTTATGAAACCCTTCTACTCCACCTGAAGCCTCTGCTAACCAATTCAAGTATGGTTTACCTCCGAAAATCACTTTGGACTCACTCCATAGACCTATAAAGCTTGATAACTCCATTGATAACCCTCCATGTAAACCTAACATTTTCCTAATAGTTTGTTTTATTTTACAGGCGATCAGAAGAACGCAGCCTTGGGTAAATAGTCTTAATACTAGTCATAAGACCTATTTACTCTGAGATTTTTATCAAGTCTATTCAAACAAAGATGGAAAATAAAACATACAGTTAAAAGACAAGCAGAGGAAACATGAAATTAAATTATTTACTATTGAAATAAACAGTAAAAAACCTAAAATATACAGTGAAGATAAAAGGACACCGTAAAGAACAGTAAAAGTGTGTCAGGGTTAAAGAGTATCAATAGGTAAAAGATAGAAAGTGATTCCAACACATAAGTGCAAAGCAACTGAAAGAGCCAAATCCGAGTTACAACAGCCAGCACAGTCACAATAAAAAGGACAACAAGAAGATAGTTCTCCATCTGTCTCCATCTTCGTGTTGAAGATGTTTTCAATTTCCTAGAATAATTCTCATACTATTATGAGATATTTTGTAACATATTTTGTAGAAATACTTCATTATTTGAAGTAATTAGGGTGGATTAAAATACATTTATGTAGACATTCTATATTGAGCCAAGGAGCTTTTGTATTCAAGATTGGACTGGTTTTGCTAGATATGAAATAAAGCTGAGGACATTTCACTAGATTCTTGTGCACAGTTGGAACAAAAAAGTATTATCACTTCGTGTTTAAATATTGTTTTCTCTTCATGTTATAAATATTAATATGTGTCTCTTATGAAATCTATAAAGTAAACAAGGAATAATATCTCAGAATTAGCTTAAATGCTCTGTGTTTTAACTGTTTACTTTCTATATTATTTCCACTAAACTATCTCGGTCTGAGAATTCTTAATTGCTCCTTTAATTCCGTAGTTTACCCCACCTTGGTCCATAGTAAAGGATTCTTCATTGCCCTTTGCTACTGATCATCCTTCCTTTCTTCATCTTAATCCCAGTTAAGGATTCTTCATTGCCCTTTGCCCTGGTTAGGACTACTTCATCCATTTCAACCTGCAAATTTGCTTTTGTTGTGCTAGCCTACCCTATGAACTCTTACCTTAGTGATTGATCAGATCCAATTAAGCCACTCTTGATTGACTCCTTAGCCTAATAGCCTGAATACTTGCTCTGCCCATCTATTTTCTTAATTCCACCACCCAATCAAAACAAAACACCTTGAGCACTAATAACTAACCTAAAATCTACCCAAAACAAAGTTAATTTATAAAGAGAGAGCCCTCTCTGGACTTAGGTTGGCTAAAACCCTAGTCTAAAGGATTAGGTTTGTGGTTACCTCAGAAATTTCTTTCTTTAACCTTGAGAAAAATTTGAGTGATAACATAGTGGCGACTCCACTGGGGAGAACTATCATTTTCTTCAGAGTTGTTTTACAAGTTTAGATCTAATCTATGATGGTGGACAATGATCAGACACACAAAGGTTAAAATCATCCACCTGGTGACTCCAAAATCAATTCTACAATGAAGACTCCACTAGAGGAATGAACCTAAAAGAACTATGTGAAAAGATCAGGCTTTTAACTTGGATTGTTATCCAAGACATTATGTTCTTTCTCATCAAGAAAGTTTTTCAATGTATTTAGTATTTTAGAGAAGATCTTAGATTAGTTTTTAATTAATTTCCTTTGGAAATTGTAAATATAAAATCTCCTTACACATTTGAGCATCATTCCTTTGACTCTTATGATGATCATTTTCCAATCAAGAAGCCTCAAATAATCAAAACTCCATTGTTAAAAGATCCAGAGCTTCAAATTTCAGATCAATTCCACAACCAAATAATCCATATTCCAAAGCATTAATAGTGATATAGGATGACAGGGTTTGTGGAAAATCTTTCATTTCATGAAATTTTAAATGAATTCAGGGATGAGTTATCAATATTTCAGCTTGATGAAGCTTTTTTAAGAGTTGTGTTTATAATTGTGAAATCAAGAAAATACTCTCATGAAGCTAAAATGTGTGTTCTTGAGTTAGTTTATGAAAGATATGAAAATTAAATTAAACATTTGCATTCTCAAATTCAGTCATATAATTTCCAAGATCCTAAAGAATTCTTATAAAATCTTCCTTCTCTAAACCAAGAGGAAATTGTACTGCATTTTGATTTGCAGAGTGAGGATGATTATGCTTTCAAGAGAAAGACTGAACAAGTAGTTTTAGGGTTTACTATTGAGGATACAGTTGATCAATTAGAAATTGAAGGCCTAGAAGAAACTATTATACGTCATGCTTTTGTTGATCCTATAGCAGATTATATGGAGGTTCTTCTTAGCTCAAGTTCTTTAACATGTTTTCTTTATGACGACCAAATACATCAGCAGTGGCCTTTATATATCACAGCTTTGATTATGTGGGTACATGATCAAATTATACTTCTGACTTTACAGACAATCATTCAAGTAGTCCATTTGTTTATGTAGTTGCTTGATTGGATTCATTGGCATTTTTGTATTATTTAAGTCAGCCTGATTTTCAACAATATAGAGTAGGTAGCATTTCAGTTTTCAGTACATTATGAAATAAATCATAAAGGATATGAATCCAAGAAAAAAGCCCTAATGTCCTAATGATTTACTAATTTGGTTTGAAGGTTGTAGCACCTTTTAGTTTCAGATCAAATCTCAAGTTGTGCAGACAAACGTTAAAAAGATTTTTGATAAAAGGACCAAGGCTGAAGATTCCTACCTAGGTGACAAGGTGCTCAAGTGGGATTTAAGAAGGGAGGATAGATGTAAACATGGGAAGTTGGACTTCCTATGGAAATACCCTTACATCATTTATGCTTTCGCAGTTTGGATTGGATGGTAAACCTTTGGAGTTGAAGCCTGGAGAGAAGGCCATAAGATTTTAAGGATTTACTATCATAAGTACCATTAAAATAGGATGAAGGGTGACAAAGTACAAGGCAACTAAAGCCAAATTTCAAAAGGCCGTTGATCTACAAGTCCTTAACATTTCACAAGGAAATTCCATCCCCAAGTGGAGCCACTGTTAGGTTCCTATACCAATAGGAGTCGTAATGTTTGAATGGCTGAGGTCAAATCTGTAATATGTACATACCTTTTCTTCCTGCAAATGTTTTCCATATTCAAAAACTCAAAAAAGTTAAAATATTTAAAGAGGGTATGTCCTAAAAGAAAATTCAAAGGACAAAAAGAATTAAAAAGGTAAAAAAAAGATGAAAAAATGAACCCCAAAAACAAAAAGACCATGAAAGTGTTTAAGTCCAAATGCCATTACCATTTACTTTTGATGTAGAATAAAAAGATTGTGTGCAGCTTGTTACCTTTGCCACAATCCATGGATAGTCAAAATGTTTAAACTTGGCTATTTCATGCTTTCAATTTCATGCTTAGAGATAAAGAATAAAATTTGACCAAACTGTTTAATCTTGGAAGATAAATAGATAGGTAGAGTAAATAAAAGGAGCTCAGCTGTTTAATTTGAGCCCTTGGATGTAATAAGGTTAGACTTAGATAGATTTCTATTGTAAAAGAAAAGAAAAATGTTTTGATAAAGGTTTGCCAGCTTAAGTGCACCCTAATAAAGAGTAGAACAAATGGTAGGATGAGTAGATGGGTAAGTAGTTGCATGGTTGCAGAATTGTGACTATTGATTAGATAAAATCATATCATTTACCTTCATCATCAAATTTATAAAGTATGGATGATAATTGAGCATTTACACAAAGTCAAGTGATTAATTTCCCCATTCATTTCACCCTAATTTTTACTAATTTCCCATAAGCAAAGTCTAAAGTACCTAAAACCTTAAGTTAAAGGGGCTCAGAGAATTTATTTGACTTCTGGAGGGACGGACCCTTGGCCCAATAGCTTATAGGTCCTAAGTACTAAAAGTCCCCTCACAAACATTTGCCCCTTCAATTCATTCATTTTCCCCTAAAAAATCCCTTTTCCTAAGATAAAAGCACCATTTACTTAGGAAAAGTAATTACCCCCCTAGCAAACCCTTTTTTCACAAAAACCCACAAATGTGCATTTAGTCTAAGTTATAATGTTCTATTTGAAAATGTAAATAAAATTTAAAACACATTATACTTAGCGCACTTTGTTTTTCTGTCTTCATTTCATAACTTTATGTATTAAATCCCAAAAATACCCCTTTCCCATATATTTTATTAAACCCATATGTTAATATCCCGCCCCGAAGTTTGAAATATAAGCTTTATTAATAAACTGATTAATGGGTTAATTAAGTCAATCAACGAGTACTTAATAACTAGGACCCACCGCCGAATAAAAGAGGTTAATTAATCAATTAGTTATTAATTAATAATCTGTCCCCACCAATGAAATCACTCCCTACGTCATTAAACCTTCATAATCCATAATTGATTAAACCTTCCGTGAATTAAAACCCCATCAGGCCCCTCCATTAAACTTCATATCAAACCATCATCCTGATCACCGTACGATCTGACCCCTTTTGATCCAATGGGCGACGCTCATACCGGGCGGCCTTCGAAGGCCAACCTTTACCCGCCCAATATGAGTGGTTTCACTATTCACCCCACTACTATGTGATACCTGATGAATGGCATTGGGCGGCCTCCCCCCAATACCTCCAAGCACCCAAAAGTTGTGCGAAACAAACTGCTTATCGTCTGCTCGCTACATGACAAACTTAAAATGTTCAGTTCGCGCAATATTTTAAAATTTTGCACGTTAAAGTTCAAACCCCAACAACTCAGGTTTTCTCACCCTTCGCCCATTCTACTGTGTAAACTTAAGAAACCCTTCTACTCCACCTAAAGCCTTTGCTAACCAATTCAAGCATGGTTTACATCCCAAAATCACTTTGGACTCACTCCATAGACCTATAAAGCTCGATAAATCCATTAATAACCCTCCCTGTCAACCAAACATTTTCCTAGTAGTTTGTTTTATTTTACAGGTGATCAGATGACCGTAGCCTTGGGTAAACAGTCTTAATACTAGTCATAAGACCTGTTTACTTCAAGATTGTTATCAAATATATTCAAACAAAGATGAAAAATAGTACATACAGTTAAAAGACAAGAAGAGGAAACATGAAATTAAATGATTTCCTATTGAAATAGACAGTAAGAAACCTAAAATATAGAGTGAAGATAAAAGGACACAGTAAAGAATAGTCAAAATGTATCAGGGTTAAAGTGTATCAATAGGTAGAAGATAGAAAGTGATTCCAGCACACAACTACAAAGCAACTGAAAGAGCCAAATCCAAGTTACAACAACCAGCGCAGTCACAACAAAAGGGACAGCAAGAAGACAATTCTCCATCTGTCTCTATCTTTGTGTTGAAGATATTTTTGGTTTCCTAGAATAGTTCTCATACTATTATGAGATATTTTGTAGCATATTTTGTATAAATACTTCATTATTTGAAGTAATTAGGGTTGATTAAAATACATTTCTATAGACATTTTATATTGAATTAAGGAGCTTTTGTATTCAATACTAGACTAGTTTTGTTGGATATGAAATAAAGCTAAGGACAACTCACTGGATTTGTGTGTACAGTTGGAAGAAATAAGTATTATCTCTTCGTGTTTAAATATTGTTTTCTCTTCATTTTATAAATATTCATATGTGTCTCTTTCTATAAAGTAAACAAGGAATAATATCTCAGAATTAGCTTAAATGCTCTCTATTTTAACTGTTTACTTTCTATATGTTTTCTACTAAACTAACTTGGTCTGGGAATTCTTAATTGCTCCCTTACTTCCGTAGTTTACCCCCCCTTTCGTCCATAGTAAAGGATTCTTCATTGCCCTTTGCTACTGATCATACTTCCTTTCTTCATCTTAATCTCGATTAAGGATTCTTCATTGCCCTTTCCCCTGGTTAGGACTACTTCATCCATTTGAACCTGCAGATTTGCTTTTCTTGTGCTAACCTGCCCTGTGAACTCTTACCTTAGTGATTGATCAGATCCAGTTAAGCCATTCTTGATTGACTCCATAGCCCAATGGCCTAAATACTTGCTATGTCCATCTGTTTTCTTAATTCCACCACCCAATCAAAACAAAACACCTTGAGCACTAATAACTAGCCTGAAATCTACACAAAACAAAGTTACATTATAAAGAGAGATCCCTCTCTGGACTTAGGTTGGCTAGAACCTGAGTCTAAAATATTAGGTTTGTGGTTACCTCGGAAATTTCTTTCTTTAACCTTAAGAAAAATCTGAGCGATAACATAGTGGCAACTCTGCTGGGGAGAACTAACATTTTCTTTAAAATTGTTTTATAGGTTTAGATCTGATCTATGATGGTGGATAGTGATCAGACACACAAAGGTTAAAATCATCCACTTGGAAACTCCAAAATCAATTCTACAATGAAGACTCCACTGGAGGAATGAACCTGAAAGAACTATGTGAAAAGATCAGGCTTTTAACTTGGATTTTTATCCAAGACATTATGTTCTTTCTCATCAAGAAAGTATTTCAATGTATATAGTATTTTAGAGAAGATCTTAGATTAGTTTTTAATTATTTTCCTTTGGAAATTGTAAATATAAAATCTCCTTACACATTTGAGCATCATTCTTCTGACTCTTATGATGATCATTTTCCAATCAAGAAGCCTCAAATAATCAAACTCCATTTTTAAAAGATCCAGAGCTTAAAATTTCATAGCAATTCCACAACCAAATAATCCATATTCCAAAGCATTAATAGTGATATAGGATGAGAAGGTTTGTGGAAAATCTTTCATTTCATGAAATTTTAAATGAATTCAGGGATGTGTTATCAAAATTTCAGCTTGTTGAAGCTTTTCTAAGAGTTGTGTTTATAATTGTGAAATCAAGAAAATAATCTGATAAAGCTAAAATGTGTGTCCTTGAGTTAGTTGCTGAAAAATATGAAAATGAAATTAAACTTTTGCATTCTCAAATTCAGTCATATAATTTCTGAGATGCTAAAGAATTCTTACAAAGCCTTCCTTCTCTAAACCAAGAGGAAATTGTACTACTTTTTGACTTGTAGATTGAGGATGATTATGTTTTCAAGAGGAAGACTAAACAAGTAGTTTCAGGGTTTAGTATTGAGGATACAACTAATCAATTAGACATTGAAGGCCTAGAAGAAACTATTATACTTTATACTTTTGTTGATCCTATAGCGGACTGTCTGGAGGTTCTTCTCAGTTCAAGTTCTTTAACATGTTTTCTCTATGATGACCAAATACATCAGCAGTGGCATTTATATATCACAGTTTTGATTATGAGGGTACATGATCAAATTATGCTTCCAACTTTACTGACAATCAGTCAAGCAATCCATTTGTTTCTGCATTTGCTTGACTGGTTTCATTGGCATTTTTGTATTATTTAAGTCATCTTGATTTTCAACAATATAGATTAGGTAGCATTTTAGTTTGATTTAATTTAGTTTTCAATAGATTATGAAATAAATCATAAAGGATGTGAATCCAAGCAAAAATCCCTAAGGTCTTGATGATTTACTAATTCGGCTTGAAGGTTGCAGCACCTTTTAGTTTCAGATCAGATCTCAAGTTGTGCAGACAAAGGTTAAAAAGATTTTTGATAAAAGGACCAGGGCTGAAAATTCCTACCTAGGTGACAAGGTGCTCAAGTGGGATTTAAGAAGGGAGGATAAAGGCAAACATGGGAAATTTTACTTCCTATGGAAAGTCCCTTACATCATTTATACTTTCAGAGTTTGGATTGGATGGTAAACCTTTAGAGTTGAAGCCTGGAGAGAAGGTCATAAGATTTTAAGGATTTACTATCATAAGTATGAATAAAGCAAGATGAAGGGTGACAAAGCATAAGGTAACTAAAGCCAAATTTCAGAAGGCCATTTATCTACAAGTCCTTGACATTTCACAAGCAAATGCCATCCCCATGTGGAGCCACTGTTAGGTTCCTATACCAATAGAAGTCATAATTTTTTAATGGTTGAGGTCAAATTTGTAATATCTACATACCTTTGCTTCCTGCAAATGTTTTCCATATTCAAAAACTCAAAAAGATTAAAAAATGTAAAGAGGGTATGTCCTAAAATAAAAATCAAAGGACAAAAAGAATGAAAAAGGTCAAAAAAGATGAAAAAATGAACCCCAAAAACAAAAAGACCATTAAAGTGTGCAAGTCTAAATTCCACTACCATTTACTTTTGATGTAGAATAAAAATATTATGTGCAACTTGTTACCTTTGCCACAATCGATGGATAGTCAAAATATTTAAACTTGGCTATTTCATGCTTTCAATTTCATGCTTAGAGATAGAGAATAAAATCTGACCAAATTGTTTAATCTTGGTAGATAAGTAGATAGGTAGAGTAAATAAAAGGAGCTCAACTATTTAATCTGAGCCCTTGGATGTAATATGGTTAGACTTAGATAGCTTTCTCTTGTAAAAAAAAAAAGAAAAATGTTTTGATAGAGGTTTGCTAGCTTAAGTGTTCCCTAATAAAGGGTAGAGAAAATGGTAGGATAAGTAGATGGGTAAGTAGTTGCATGGTTGTAAAATTGTGATGATTGATTAGATAAAATCATATCATTTACCTTCATCATCAAATTTCTAAAGTATGGATGATAATTGAGCATTTACACAAAGTCAAGTGATTAATTTCCCCATTCATTTCACCCTAATTTTACTAATTTCCCATAAGCAAAGTCTAAAGTACCTAAAACCTTAAGTTATAGGGGCTTAGAGTATTTCTCTGGCTTCTGGAGGGACTGGATCCTCGACTCAATAATTTATAGGTCCTAAGTATTAAAATTCCCCTCACAAACATTCACCCCCTTCAATTCATTCATTTTCCCCTAAAAAATCCATTTTCCTAAGGTAAAAGCACCATTTACCTAGGAAAAGTAATTACCCCCAAGCAAATCCTTTTTCACAAAAACGAACAAATGTGCATTTAGCCTAAGTTATAATGTTCTATGTGAAAATGTAAATAAAATTCAAAACACATTATACTTAGCACACTTCGTTTTTCTACCTTCATTTCATATTGACTTCTAACTTTATGTATTAAATCCCAAAAATACCCCTTTCTCGTATATTTTATTAAACCTATATGTAATATCCTGCCCCGAAGTTTGAAATATAAACTTTATTAATAAACTGATTAATGGGTTAATTAAGTCGATCAATGAGTAATTAATAACCAGGACCCACTGCCGAATAAAAGAGGTTAATTAATCAATCAGTGATTAATTAATAATCTGTCCCCACCAATGAAATTGCTCCCAACATCATTAAACCTTCATAATCCACAATTAATTAAACCCTTCGTGCATTAAAACCCCGTAGGGCCCCTCCAATAAACTTCATATCAAATCATCGCCCCGATCACCTTGCGATCTGACCTCTTTTGATCCAACAGCCGATGCTCATATCGAGTGGCCTCTGAAGTCCAACCTTTACCCGCTTGATATGGATGGTTTTACTATTCACCCCGCTGCTATGTGGCGCCCGATGAATGGCAGTGGGCGGCCTCCCCCCAATATCGCCAAGCACCCAAAAGTTGTGTGAAACAAATCGCTTACCACCTGCCCGCTACATGACAATCCGTCTACTATTCAGTTCGTGCCATATTTTAAAAGTTTTACTGTTAAAGTTCAAACCCCAAGAACCTAGGTTTTCTCACCCTTTGCCCATTCTACAGTGTAAACTTATGAAACCCTTATGCTCCACCTGAAGCCTCTACTAACCAATTCAAGCATGGTTTACCTCCCGAAATCACTTTGGACTCACTCCATAGACCTATAAAGCTCGATAAATGCATTAATGACCCTCCCTGTCAACCCAACGTTTTCCTAATAGTTTGTTTTATTTTACAGACAATCAGAAGACCACAGCCTTGGGTAAATAGTCTTAATACTAGTCATAAGACCTGTTTACTCTGAGATTGTTATCAAATTTATTCAAACAAAGATGGAAAATAAAACATATTGTTAAAAGACAAGCAGAGGAAACATGAAATTAAATGATTTACTATTGAAATAGACAGTAAAAAGCCTAAAATATACAATGAAGATAAAAGGACACAGTAAAGAACAGTCAAAGTGTATTAAGGTTAAAGAGTAGCAGTAGGTATAAGATAGAAAGTTATTCCAGTACATAACTACAAAGCAACTAAAAGAGCCAAATCCGAGTTACAACAACCAGTGTAGTCACAATAAAAGGGATAGCAAGAAGACAGTTCTCCATCTGTCTCTATCTTCGTGTTGAAGATATTTTCGGTTTCCTAGAATAATTCTCATACTATTATGAGATATTTTGTATAAATACTTCATTATTTGAAGCAATTAGGGTGGATTAAAATACATTTCTGTAGACATTTTATATTGAACGAAGTAGCTTTTGTATTCAAGACTGGACTGGTTTTGCTTAATATGAAATAAAGCTGAGGACATTTCACTGGATTCTTGTGCACAATTGGAACAAATAAGTATTATCTCTTCATGTTTAAATATTGTTTTCTCTTCATGTTATAAATATTCGTATGTGTCTCTTATGAAATCTATAAAGTAAACAAGGAATAATATCTCAAAATAGCTTAAATGCTCTCTATTTTAACTATTTACTTTCTATATGTTTTCTAGTAAACTATATTGGTTTAGGATTTCTTAATTGCTCTCTTACTTCCATAGTTTACCCTCGCTTTGGTCCATAGTAAGGATTCTTCATTACCCTTTGCTACTAATCATCCTTCCTTTCTTCATCTTAATCTCGGTTAAGGATTGTTCATTGCCATTTGCTCTGGTTAGGACTACTTCATCCATTTGAACCTGCAGATTTGCTTTTGTTGTGCTAGTCTGCCCTATGAACTCTTACCTTAGTGATTGATCAGATCCAGTTAAGCCACTCATGATTGAATCCATAGGTCAATGGCCTGAATACTTGCTCTACCCATATTTTTTCTTAATTCCACCACCCAATCAAAACAAAACACCTTGAGGACTAATAACTATCCTGAAATCTACCCAAAACAAAGTTAAATTATAAAGAGAGAGCCCTCTCTGGACTTAGGTTGGCTAGAACCCGAGTCTAAAAGATTAGGTTTGTGGTTACCTTGGAAATTTCTTTCTTTAATCTTGAGAAAAATCTGAGTGATAACATCATCGTCCCTTGGGATGCACCCAATTTTCAATGTAGACCGCCTTCGACCATACTTTCCACCATTGTTGGACACATTCGACATTGCAAAACAAATCACACCAACAAAGCTCAACCTAGACTGCATGGAACATGCCACAACTAATCAGCTCATGGAAAAACATATCAATAATGCTCACCAATAGTGGATACAACTATATTGAGTTGTCAAAGAAGTCCAAAGCCTTCACCAAGGCAAGTGGTCCACTAGTGACCAAGTTCAACAAAAATTTCCTCACCTCATGGAGGCTCTGCATGAAATGGGAATCATTGATTCCTAAGGGGGAGGAACGATCTAGATGGATATTGATGGCCACTTGTAACACCCTCCTCTGATATCTACCCCAAGTACCCATGCCAACTAGGTAAAAATCAGATGCGAGGCTGATTAGATTCGACCTCCTATGTGACCTTATGGAAGTGGAATCGACGAAACTCATCAACCAACATATCCACATCAGCAACAGAACTCTTGGGAGACATGCCAGCCACTCAGACATCCTGCCACTGGGTCCTACTGATGTTCTAGACATCTTAGGCCTTAGTTGCTCCCAAAGTCGCCCTCACAGGCTCGCCTACTAGTGACCAAAGACTAAATTTGTCAGTGTTATGCCAATGACTTCGGGATTTGAGCCAATGTTTTAGGTCCAGAGCCTAGGTCACTGCCTAGAATGGAATGATAACTTAGGAACAGTAAAAGAACATGAAAACAATGATGAAAAAGAAATAAGTTGAATAAGACCTTAATTAGACTCCTACTAGCCATGCCATACATTTTGTCAAACATATCATCAATATGTAACCTACATGTGTAAACAAAAGAATTA
The DNA here is from genome assembly GCA_000404065.3 of Pinus taeda. Lineage (NCBI taxonomy): Eukaryota > Viridiplantae > Streptophyta > Pinopsida > Pinales > Pinaceae > Pinus > Pinus taeda. The sequence continues at coordinate 101,983 of APFE031167307.1, read as the reverse complement.
AGTGCAGGGATCTCATACTTATCTGAGAATAACTATGAACCATTGTTCCCTCATGTCATTTGTTGCATTATCATCTATTAGGCCATATATTCATTATCCATTCATTCACAAGTAAAAACATGTTGAGAGTCATATATAGATTCTATCATAAAAAATACATATAACCAACATAATAGGAACATAAATATCATAAGAATATTAGCCATGGAATCCACATATACATCAATACATTTACACATGAAAATCAAGGGAATGAATTTCTCATTAATGAATGAAGTAAACCAACCGGAGATGAGACTACCAAGTTCCACCCGACCATAGAATGGATGAGCCAAATCTCTCTTCAGCCATTCACCCCTGTGTCATATTCCAAGCATGAATGTGGGACTCAAACCAAAAGAACCAACTAGGGCATACCGAGGCTAAACCATCTCACCCTCATCAATAGAAACCAAGATTTACCGTAATCCATCTCAGATCACTAGGCCAACACAATGAACACATCATAACAGGATTTACCGTGATCTCCACCCGATCACTAAGCCAAACACACATGGATGCCACTGGATTTCTCCACCTACACAGTGAGGAATTTTCTTGTCTCCTAGTCTCTCAGGATTTATCGCAATCCAAACCTGGATCACTAGGTCCTAAACCGAGACCCACTCTCCAGGCTTTACGCATATCCCAAACCCGAGATTACTAGGCCCAATGGAGATTAAACACCTCTTGGCTTTACCGTATATCCTTCCATTCACTAGAAATGATTCCTAGGCCCACCAAGGCAACACAATCCTGGATTTACCGCAACCCATAGTCTCACTCAGGGGTCACTAGGCTAGTGGCTTTACCGTGATCCACAATCCAGTTCAGGGACCACTAGACCATGTTCTCTATCATTTGGAGATCCACCCCACGCAACTTCAAATCCATCTCGTAATCCATCTCAACCAAAACATGAGAACCCCATCACACCATGGCTATCTGAAAATGACAAGGCTAGTCTAAAAACATTGTTACACTTGGAAAAACCCATGCCACCACAACAAAAGAACCACATGCAATACCATGAATTCCAAATATAGCAAGGAAAATACAAATGCAAGTCGATACCTGCAATGAAACCTGTTGTAGCTACTTGATCTTTCCTTTCCCTACTTGATCTTTGCTTCCTCTTGCCTTCTTTTCATTTCTTGATCCAATGCCAAAATTCTCCAAGAAAATTCTAAGTGTCCAAGACTATGAGAGAGAGAGAGAATAATGAGAGAGCTCCAAAACTCAACTGACAAAAAGTTACATTAACCAAGCTTGTTAACTAATCCTCAGAAGCCTTTTTATGAATGAAGCCTCTATTTTCTTCATTTCCCATCCTTTTGCTTCATTTTCCTCCTCAACCTATGACCTTTCACCTTCTTCTTCTCCTAATTTCCATTATTTTCATAAATAAATGTGCCAAAAATGCCATTTTTCCTTTCCAAAGTCTTTTCCATTGTCTTTGGAAATTTTTTTAGCCATAAACAACCAAATGGACATCGACACTAGGATGTCTTACCCAAAATTCGGCTTGGAATACATGTCCCTTCATTCGTTGTGTCCCTTCATCTATTTCTTTGTTTATTTTACTATTTTTAGCAGTTTTTTGGGTCCTGAACTTCCAAAGCAGTTTTGACCCCCTGAACGATATTTTTTTGAGGTCTGATGCAGTCCCATCATCATAGGCAAGGGCCTACTGCAAATCCTATACTACTCAAAGAGACCTTTCCAACAAGCTATCTTACGCGCCAAATAGAGATAATATGACCAAGTTATGACCCCGGGAAGTTGGCTGCCCAACTAATCCTAACGGGGCCCACAAAATCTTGGAATACATTTCTTAGGGTTAGGGTTTTGGTTCTTTAGGGCTTTCTCTTATTGCTTGATAATAAATAGGACCTTGAGCCTCATTGTAACATAGTTTAAAGGATGTAGCTACAACATCTCTTCTCAAAGATAAGCTACCATCGCCTGAGCTATTTTATTTCCATTCTGTTTGTAACCATATTTCAATATTTTTCTATTAATGAAATGAAGTGTTTTTTCTACTACATCTTTGCATTTATGATTATATATGTAATTTTTTGCGTTCCTATTTAAGTTCGGATCAATTTGCAATTTGATGAGCATCATTTGTTGCCATAACCAATTGTATTCTATTACTCCTCTCAAGAATTGTGAGGGTAGCACTTCTTGAATCCAATTGGTCTCTACCAATCTCCAATGAGTCCAATGCATCGACTAACTAATCCTAGAGATTTTTTCCTTGCTGTCCTGGAACACTTCCATTATGTATCTCATGTCTCTTCCTTTGTATTTTGTCTTGTTCATTTTTTGAATGTGGCCATACTACATTTCACGTGCAATATTCAACTTTGATTCTTCTTTGCATGTAGGCCATCCCAACCCCGATCAAAGTACTAATTCTAACATGCGACTAAATGTGTCGAAGTCGAACATGCTAGAAAACCACCCGATTAGTGGCCAATGATGTGAACAGTTAACAGGGACGAGAGAAACCACCAATAACGACAATGGCTCTCAAGGTATGACAGTATAATCCATGAATGTGAAAACGAAGTTGATGTTGAACACTCATGGAATCATCTAATATAAGGTCAATGATGAAAACCTATCATTGAATGCAAAGAAATTTTCATTAAGGCATGCAAGCTCTAAGGTACTAAAAGGGAGTCTCTAAATCATCTTCCTGGATAATGAGATGAAGTCAACAAGAAGTGACTCGTCGAAGGAGGGCCACGATGAGTTCCCTATCATTGACATGAAACAAGGAATAAAGTGGAATGAAATGAATAGGATTCAAAACTTTAGCAAAGGGTCAGACAATGTATAGGTAATGAGCTGCTGATAGGACTTCTCTTGAACATTTGTGACACGAATCTGGAGTGTGGTACCATTTGACTCAACATAATACCAGGGTCATGATGAAGTGGAATAGTCAGATGAGAGGGAAAATGGATCACCCAAACCCGAGAGGACAAGTGACTAAGTGAGGATATCCCAGACCCGACACGAGAAGCAGAAGAGTGTCATGTTCAAGAGCGACACGCTACCTATACAAAGGATGTTTCACTTTCATTTTTCCCAACTATTTTTAGTGAGTACCTCTTTATTTTTACACAATATTGAAGAGGATACCATATGCTTGTCATATAAGTTCATCCTTCGGATGAATCCATCCTAGTAAGTTTTACAAGTCCTAGGAAGGAGAAACTCGATCTCGTCATGTTGACAAGTCTTTTATTGTTTAATTTTTAACAGGTTTGACAGAAGAATAACTTGGTATATTTTTCATATTTAGAGAGTTTGAAAAAGAGACGAAAAACAAAAATCTATCATATCCCTTTTCATAATTTGCCTCTCGAATCCGAAAAGGTAGAAAAAAATATTCAAGAGAACCTCTTAGCCATGTTCTACTAAGGTGTTCCTTTTTCATACAATAGTCTATCTCACTCCGCAAAAGGGTTAAACTTATACTGAGTAGACGTAATTTCATTTTATTTAACAAGTTAAAAACAACAAGTACTAGGCAATCTTTTCATTTTTCGAGAGTCATAAAAGAGCTTAAAGATGACTCCTCCCAAAGGAACGAGTGGTATAAAATGATAACAATTGTTTCCGATGATGATGGAACTACTCAAAACATGTAAAGGTCAAGAGGTTGGCTAATAAGACCACTCATCACATATTTTCTCTAGGCAAGGGTAAAACAACCAAGTGAAAGCATATGATCAGCCAAAGAGATGGTGACATTTGGAATGAAAAACCAAGGCTCATCTGGCAAAAATTGGTTAATAAAAACAACAATCACGAGATGAAAAGTGGAAATGGTTTCATTTTTACACAATAATTAAACATGGGAAACTATGCTTGAGTATACTTGAGGATGGTTTCATTTTTTCACAAGCTTGAAACAAGGAAAAAACTATGTTTGGATTTGGTTTCATTTTTACACAAGCTTGAAACAAAGATAAATTATTCTTGAGATAAGTTTGCATGTCCCCAACATAATGACTTAATTTGAGGTACATGCCCCCCAAGCTTCATTTCATTCACCTAAGTTAAGTACTGGTTACTAACAGGTGGAGGGAATGAAGGTTTATTTATGATATTAAGTGAAAGACTCAACTTGGATTATACGAGAGCTAATCAAAGACTCGAATTGGAAGGAGATTTGTTTCATTTTTTAAAGAGCTTGACACAAGAAAAGAACCATGCTCATGACACCTTGCTTCATTTTTTAATGGTCTTGACACAAGTAAAGGAACTCTGCTCATGGAGACTTACTTCATTTTTTAATGAGTTTGACATAGTAAAAGAACTATCCCCATATCCCTTGTTTCAATTTTTAAGGAGCTTGACACAAGATAAGGAAATCTACTCCAACTTCTTTGATCATAGACCAAAAGAGGCCATGTCTTCCAAGAGTTTCTTATTAGATGGGAGAACAACACTCTGGAAGGGATACATGTCCAGGGATCGAAATGAAAAAGTGGGCTCCAATGCCCCCAGTACATGATGTACTACATCACCTACTAGATCATCAGTAGATGTGGCCACGTAATTAACCTATGGTGAGGGTGATACTTCTTGCACATAAGAACCATTTAGGGATGATGGTTGAGTGGGAGATGATTTAGGACCAATGAACATAAGTTGGTCAATGATCACAAAGCTTCCTTCATGCGAGAAACACATCACTCGAAAGAGGGAGGAGACAAGAGCTCCCATGCCATAAACATAGTCATGACCAAGGAGTAGATTAAAATCTAAAGGGGCTTGGACAACCATCAAATCTAATTGGTGCCACTGCCGAGGAGAGGAGATTGAAGCTCAACTTCCCTGGGAGAATGATGCAGATCCAACTTTGATGATAGACAAATTCTAGACACATTTTTGGTTGTAATCATCTATCTGGCAAGTCTACTGGAGGCCAAACCTTTTGGGAACTCCACATCATATTTCTGGCTCAGTTTGTGAGACACACTCAGAGAAATCCTCAGAAATCACCAGTTGACCCAGTGCCTAACCCTAAGAAGATTGTCAAGCAAAGCAAGATATCACGAAAAGGAGCATCAAGATTAGGAAAGCCTAAACAATCTTATGTATCTCTGCAAGAAAGGCTTGTAACTGAGCATGCACATGTTGAAAATATAGATCCTAGCACTATCAATGAAGAAATACTCTCAGAGATTCGTAAAGATCCTTTTTCAATAAGTTCCCCTTCAGATATTAGCCCAAAGAAAGCCTTCCCTATAGCCCATCAGTTTCCTTCAACCCTTTCATTCATTTCTCAGCTTTCTATCATCCAAACTGCCAGTACCCTTCCATCTGCCCCAGTCATGGTAGGCCCACAAGCACCCACCAAAATGGAAAGAATCATAGCTGCTAGGTATGGACCCCTGGTCCTGCCTATTCCTTTGAATGCCATGCTTGTAGGAGAATATCAAAAATACATGCTTAAGTTCACTGGTACAGAGGGAGTAACAACTGAAGAACACCTTGAGTCTTTTTATAGCTATGATGATAACCTAAATATCAGTGAAGATGATGTGTGGATGAGAGTATTTTTCCAAAGCTTTGATGGAGAGGCTAGAAATTGGTTCAGAGAACTGACCCCTAGGTCTATAGCAGACATTGAAGCATTAGATGATGTATTTTTAAAGCATTGGGGAGATAAGAAAGACCTGCTATATTACCATACTGAGTTTGGCAACCTAAAAAGGGAAAATGGGGAGTTATTGTTTGACTTTAATAAAAGATTCAATCGTATGTATAGCAAGATACCAACGGAAGTAAAGCCTACCCCCACCTATGCAAAATTCACCTATGCCAATGCCTTTGATTCTTATTTTTGTCTACTATTAAGAGAGAGAAGATGTGCTTCTCTAGCTAAAATGCAAGATGCAGCCTTGGAGGTGGAATCCAATATTATGGTTGCATAGAAACTCTAAGGACATGCTGATAGAAGGAGGCAGAGAGGTGAGTCTTCCTCTTCCTCTTCATCTTCAGAACCCAAAATAGACAAAATGACTAAAATGATAGAGTCATTGGCTGCTGAAATATCCAAATTGAAGGTTGAGCAGAGTTTTGGGAAAGCAAGGCTTCCTAATACATTTGCTCCTAGAAATCCAAATCCATTCAGAAGAGAAAATGAACAATTGCAGATCATTCAGAGGAGCAAAGAGGCCAGTGAAGAACAAAGGGTTAAGACTCCTTTCCAGAATGTAGTCATGGAGGAGGAGCAGTTTGATGAAGAGGATGAGATTCACTGCATGGAAGACAAGGGCAGTGCTGCCTTTTTGACATTAACTGCCTCCGAGGAGTCATTACTCAGGGACCAAAACGGTCAAGAGTGGGACAGAGAAGCTATTCTACAGATTGAAGACTAGCAAAGATATAACTTGAGGTCAAGAACAAGTAATGTCAAAGAGAATCCTTCTGAAAGAGCTATTGTCCCCACAAAGTAGTAGATCAGCAAGCAAAAGCGACCAACAACCGATCCCATCATCCTCAAAACACTGGCTCAAGAGGTAATAGGCCCTGACAAGCCCCCTTCCCCTTTTAGTTTTGAATCAGAAGTCCAGAAGTTAAAAATATCTGTACCTCTGATAGAACTTGTAAAGAGTGAGGTCTTTAAGAAGCCCATCCTTGATTCCCTTGAGCTGAAAGCCACATAAGCATCCAATGACTATGTGAATTTACAAGATGATACCTGTAGTTGTGCTTAGCCCAATGACTAAACCTGTTGATGACAATTCCCCATCATTTTATGTCTTCTTGACCATTCATGACAAAGTCCTCCACAACTGTCTGTTGGACAGGGGTGCCAGGCATAATCTGATGCCCAAAGCTTTCATGGAAGAGTTAGGTCTTGATATTATCAGACCTTATCATGACTTGTTCTCCTTTGATTTGAGGAAGGTGAAATGTCCGGGGTTAATGAAAGACTTAGCTGTCACCCTAACTCAGCTGCCCATGAAGAGCATGATGATGAATATTGTGGTAGAAGATGTCCCCCCTAAGTTTGGTATGCTACTTTCCAGAGGGTGGATTAAGAGGTTGGGTGGGACATTGCAAAATGACTTGTCTTATGCCACCATCCCAGTTTTTGGAGGACAAAGCAGAAGACTATACAGGGAAGCCCAGTTGGCCTATGTCATCAGCGATGAGAAGAATCCCACTAACCATTCCATTTACGTTGTGGACACTGATTTTGGATCATGTATTCTCCAAATTAAAGAATCCCATAGGGCCTCAATGTAGCTCAAGAAACTATTAGGTCAGGCCATGGAAGAGGAAGGGACACAGGCTTGGGATATGTTCTTTGACAGAGCCTGTTCAAAGGAAACTGCAGGAGCAGGAGTGGTGCTGGTGTCTCCAAAACAAGAAAGCACACATCTGTCTTTTAAACTAACTTTTTAGGTCACCAACAATATAGCAGAGTATGAGGCTTTGATATTGGGCTTAAACGCTGCCAAAGACATGGGAATCAGAGACATCAAGGTGTTTGGGGATGTTGATCTCATCATTCAACAGGTGAACAACAAATTCTAGGCAAGGCACCCAAGGCTGAAAGTGTACAAAAATGAGGTACGGAGACTCAAAGAATATTTTGATAGCTTTTGTATCTCATATATTCCTATAGTAAAAAATCAACTTGTTGATTCCCTTGTTGCATCTGCTAGCATGTTCATCCCTCCCATGCCCCCTAGATTGGCTTATCAAGTACAGGTAAAATATAGACCATCCCTGCCTGATAACGTTTAGCACTGGAAATTTTTTGAGGATGATGATGAAGTAAAGAGGTTTCTGCAAGTCATTGATGAATTCTCTGAAATGCAAATTGATCAAGAGAATGAAACCTTGGAGGAATGTCCCAAACCCCAGCTAATGAATAGAATTGGCCAAGACAACATTGTACAGTTGCCTAGCAATCATATACCTAAAGGGTTGGTGCCTCTAGAGAAGCTTTTTGACCATAACGATGTGCCTCATAAGATTTCCCAAAAAGAAAATCAGTTTGCAGTCCATATACATAACATAGGGAGTCCAGATCATCCAAAGTATATAAATATGTCCACCCATTTGTCTGCTGCATTTGTAGGAGAGAAGGATAAGTTTGTCCTTGTCTACCTGGATGATATAACAATATACTCTAGCAGCCATCAAGATCATTTGCAGAATTTGAAGAAAGTGTTTCTGAAGTGCAGAAGGTTTGGGATATCAATGAATCCTAAGAAGTCACAGTTTTCTTTAGAAGAGGACACAGTTTTTCTGCTGCAGGTGTCAAGATTGACCCAGAAAGAGTGAAAGCGATACAGACCTTGTCTATCCCAAGATCGAAAAAGGACATCCAATCCTTTCTGGGCAAAATAACTTTTGTAAGGAGTTTTATTCCTAATTTTGCAGAATTGGTAAAACACATCACCTTTATGCTGAAAAATGGATCAGAGATCAAATGGACTGATGCAGCAAGAAGATCTTTTGAAGCCATCAAAAGAGATATTATGGAAGCCCCCACTTTGATCAGCCTAGGCTATAGCAAGGAGTTCCATATCTTCTCTTTTGCTTCCGCTGACACCCTTGCAGCAGTCTTATTATAGAAAGATGATGGGGATTCAGAGCATCCAGTGGAAATTTTCAACAAAACCTCAAGGAATGTTGAACTAAGGTATGATATTATCGAAAAACAGGCTTATGCTCTTATCAAATCTTTAAAAACTTTCTGAATCTACATTCTACACTCCAAGGTAATTGCATATGTGCCCTCTTCTTCAATAAAGGATGTCCTAACGTAGCCAGATGTTGATGGAAGAAGGTCTAAATGGATTGTAAAGCCTATTGAATTCAACATAGAATTGAAGCCCACCAAGCTGGTCAAGGGCCAGGGCCTTGCTCAATTGATGGCTGAAGAAAATTGCAAAATGCTTGACATAAACTGCATGGGTACAAATTCAGAGGATGGACAAACAGAAGAAGCAACAGTAGGACATGACTGGTAGTTGGATGAGAATCTAGCTTCTTGTGAATGGTATTCTAGAATAGCTCAATTTTTGTTGAAGCTATAAGTCCCTCCAGGCCTTAGTTCGAGCCAAGCTAGGACTATTAAGCTCAGAATAGCCAAGTTCTGTATTCATGAAAACTTGCTTTATTGGAGGGATCCATCTGAAATCCTTTTAAGATGTCTGGACAAAGAACAATCTGTGGAGGTCATGCATCAGTTTCATTCCAACATCTATGGAGGACATCACTATTGGAAAACCACAGCCCACAAGATCCTCAGAGCTGGGTATTATTGGCCCACTCTGTTTTCTGATGTCTTTTCATTTGTAAGATCATGTGACAAATGCCAGAGGTTTGAAGGAAAACAACAGTTGAAGCCCTTACACTTGAAGCCAATACATGCCAGTGGCCCTTTCCAACAGTGGGGCTTGGATTTCATAGGGGAAATTAATCCACATTCTAGTGGCCAGCACAGATGAATCTTAGTAGCCACTGATTACTTCACTAAATGGATTGAGGCCATCCCTACTAAGAAAGTTGATCACCATGTTGTCATGAAGTTCTTGACAAAAAATATCTTCACCAAGTCTGGCTGTCCACACAAATTGGTTACAGATAATGCAGTAGCCTTCAGGGCAAAAGAGTTGGTGGACATGTGTGACTCAATGGGCACTAAGCTAGTGCATTCCACCTCATATTACCCTCAAGGTAATGGTCTAGTAGAATTATCCAATAAGAGCCTGATAAGGATAATCAAAAAGCTGCTGGAAGACAACAAAAGAAACTGGGATTCCAAACTAAAGTTTGCATTGTGGGCTGACAGGATGACCACCAAGAAATCCATAGGGAACTCTTCATTCAAGCTGGTATATGGCACTAAGGATGTATTCCCAATCTAGTTGGCCCTCCCTGTGGTCAAGTTCTTGCAGGAAGGACAGAATGAGGAAAATGACATGGCAAAGAGGATTAGTGACTTGGCTGAAGTGCATCAAATCAGAGAACAATTGATTGAAAAGTCTGTAGCACATCAAAAGAGAATCAAGGAAGCCTTTGACAGAAAGGCAAAGATGGAAATTTTTCAAATTGGAGACTTGGTTCTTAGATCAGGTGCATTGAACAAAAAGAAAGGAAATCATGGGAAGTTCGATGCTTTGTGGACTGGACCTTTTGTCATTGCTCAGGTCTAGGGGAACAACACTTTCATGCTGCAAAGTATGGAAGGAGAAACAGTTTTTGATGGCCCAGTCAATGGGCAGTTTTAGAAAGTTTATGTTAATTAAGGCCTTTAACCCTTATCATTGTAAATATGTTCTTTTTACAAGTTTTAGTGTAGGCTTAATTAGATTTCATGCCCAATGGAACACTCGGAAATATTGTTGATCTTGTTTTTGTATGAAAGGTAGTGGTCTACAGTTCTTGAAACCTCACAGGGAGGCTTTCATCCCCAGAAGGAGCCAATGTTAGCTCTACTATGCAGCGCTGACTTTCTAAGGTCAGAAAGAAGCATGGTCTGTTTGGTTGTGTCCAAAGGGGGCTCACACTGGTCACTTTTCCCTTTCTTCCTTCACCCCGCTTACCTCTAAACCTTTCCCATTCCCTAAACAAACCTTCTAAAATCTGACAAAGTCCCTTTTGTCCCTAGCTCTAAGCGCAAAGCCAAACCAACCATAAAACCTTACCCATATGCCCTCGTGTGCTCATAAACCCCTCATCGCTTTCCCACCATTGATCATTCCCCGACAATCTAACAGCGCACATCACACCCGATAAAGGTGACCCGCTCGACCAATTTCCACCGTCAGATCATCTTCGCCAGATCTGACGGTCTTCGCATACATCGTGCAGGCAACTTGATCGAGCGATAGAGCGCGATGAGAGTGATTTTTCTCTCTCATCCGTTGCTATGTGTCGATCATTGAGTGGAATCGCTTGACCCTGAGCATTTACCACTTAGCGCCTGAAAGTAGTGCGATGAAAATCGTTACCGCCCATCCAAACCGCCCTCACCCGTTAATCGCCCGTGCAACTTCGTCGCCCGATCACCGTCTGATCTGTCCGCCGAAGATCCAACGACACTAATGCACCCCGTTCCCAACTCGGTCTATAGCTTTCACTGAACCATCTCTGCCATTCATTTCCCTAATCCGACAGTCATTATTCTCTCTCACCCAAATCATCCACCTACCCATGCATTCTACGTCCCACATCCATTATGTTGACCGAGGAAGGAGATAACCCGCTCTTCTCGACTAACAACAGTCAGACCCCCAACAACCATATTTAACATAAAGCATGGCCAAAGAATAAAAGGACATAACATGACTCTGTAACTGAATTTATCAATCATGGACTCCACTAGTACGAGCACTCCAACCGCCTAAAGGACAACGCAACACCTGAACAGATCAAATTAACCTAGTGAAACAAGCAACCTCATCCAAAGACTCCACCGAGCAGTTAAATGCAGTTGGTGGTCAATTATGACCCCTCCATACCTAAACGGCCAAGTGCCATTGTAAAAAAAACTCATAAATATCCAGGAGAAAAATGTAATCAAGGTTGGCATTTGATGTAAGGTTCAACTTCTAGAGACTGTAGACATTTTGTCACTTGTAGCGTCTCATCTTCATTTTTAGCAAATACAAGCTTCTTTTGTTGTTAACTGCTCACTGTCCATTTTCCTCTATTCTAAGCTTGTACCTGATATGTTGTGTTCTTGATCTCTTCATGTTTAGCACTAGATAACTGTCATCTTATCTCTATGTTAGAATATTGAATGCATTACTGAATAGGTTACTCAGGTTTCTTTCTATCAAATGCAGGAGAGCTGTCATCCTATCTTTACATTAATAGATTAGATTTGAGGTTTCTGTACTAGTTACAGTCGGCCATCACATGGCTTTGTGTATCTGCTAGTGTGGTTAGTATTCTCCATATTGACCTAAATATCTAAACTGTGAGCATTGGTGGTCTAAAGCCTTGTAGTCTGAGGGTGTTCATGCATGTCTGAAGTGAAACGGAGTAGAAGTGGTTATCTGGCTTGAACCAAACCATCATTCCTTCCATTAAACCTTGCAACAATAGCTTAATTTATATGTTACCAGGCATCTCTGAGCTACAATCTAGGAGAGTTTCTTGGAATCCTAACAGGAAACACATCACTGGAAAGAGGGAGGAGACAAGATCTCCCATGCCATAAACATAGTTATGACCAAGGAGTAGATTAAAATCTAAAGGGCCTTGGACAACCATCAAATCTATATAGACAGTCTTTCCTCCCAAAGTAATAGGTAACTTAGGAAGGATCCATAATAGTTGATTGGTTCCTCTGTTAAAAGCTAACAGATGTTGGGTGATGGGGACAAACTGAGGAGGACCTAAAGCTTACCAAGCAATTGAGGATATGATGCTAACATATGTGCCCTTGTCTATGATTGTGCTAGGTATGGCCATATTGTAAGCATGTGTTGTAATCTCGAAAGGCACAAAATATGAAAGACGATATCCTTCTAGTTGAATCCAATCAAAATAAGTGACCAAACTACTTGGAGGGGGTTTCATAGGAATGGGAGAGCTACTCTCTTGCTCTATGGGAATAGGAGAACTACTTTCATGCACCTCAGAAATGGGAGTATTTCTGTTAGGTCCCTATAATACTAGTGTAACCCCTTATTGTTATTAGTGCAACCCCCTTATTATATTGTTGTACCCATCTAGTACAACAATATCCTAAATACGTGACATTGGGAAAATCGTCATAACTTTCTACACGCTCCCGAATTACATCCTAAATACGTGACATTGGGAAAATCATCATAACTTTCTCTTTGAGAATCAGATTGAAATTTCATAAGAAGTTATAGAAATAGGATGGGCTGTAGTTTTCTTTGTATCAGTTTCAGGTCCAAAGGTGGAAACAGTCACACGTGGAAATTTGTACAAGTTCGATCGATTGAACCAGTCTATAATCAACTCATCGTGGGGGATTTGACATAACTATTCCTTGCAGAATCCAATCTTGATCAGACTTGCGGGGTTAGAAAGAGGACTCAAAGGGCTACTGCAGGATGCAATTTCAAAACTTTGAGATCTGAAATTACAGAGTTATAATCGTTTCAAGATTGAGCTCTTAAAATCAAGAAAAGGTGATATGAGGAAGTTTGATGGCAAGGATCCGTGAAATTGGATACTACAGATGGAGCAATATTTTGATCTACATGAGGTGCAACTATTACAAAAGGTACGTCTTTGTATTTAAAACCTAATCAATTTTCATGTTATGAAGGGCTTTGTTCCCGTAAACCACTTGTCACGTGGTCAATTTTCACGGAGGAAATGATAGCACATTATGAGGATACAAAGAGAAACACCTCCTTTAGCCAATTGATAAATCTCAAACAAAATGGTTCAATGGAAGAGCACATTAAGTAATTTCAAAAATTGAGTATAAGAGTAAATTCTATTCTAGAGAAGCAAAGGGTTGATGTCTTCATAGGGACTTTAAAGGATAACATTCAACATGAGGTTCGTCTTTGGGAACCTGATTCATTGGAGAAGGAATTCAAGTTGGTAAGAAAAATTGAAAGCGAAATTATGGAAACAAGGAACCCCACCACTCACGACTATAATTATGGAAGTGTTTTTTCTCCTAGCCTTCCACAACATACAAGGTTTACACCATAACAATTGGAAGAAAAGAGAGAAAAAGGGCTTTGTTACAATTGTGATAGAAAATACACTAAAGGTCATAAGTGTGTTGAGAATAAATTATTTTACATAGATTATGAAGAGGAGGAAGAAAATGATCAAGAAACATCAAAAG
>APFE031167307.1:68289-87325 GCA_000404065.3 Pinus taeda | reverse complement strand
ATGAGAAGGAAATGTTGGCAATACTACATGCACTTAAGAAATGGCAACCTTACCTAATGGGAAGACACTTCAAGGTAAAAATGGATCATGATAGCCTTAAATACTTTTTAGAATAAATATTATCTTTAGAAGAACAGAAAAAATGGGTTACAAATATGTTGAGTTACGACTTTGAAATCACCTTAAAAAAAGGGAAGCAAAATGTTGTTGCAAATGCACTCTCAAGAAAGGATGGGGATGTAGAAGCATTGTTTTGTGCTATTTCTATTATCCAACGAGATTGGATAAATGAAGCAAGGGATGAATGTAAGAAGGACGAAGAAGTGTGGCCACTCATTCAAAAGTTGCAAAAGATCCCAGTTCAAACAATATTGTCAGAATTTGAAGAGGAAGGAAAAATCATATTAGAACCTGGAGCAGTCACAGAAACAAGAACCTAAAAGCTATGAAATAGATCAATTTCAGAGTATCTCATCAAGTGGAAGAACTTACCCACTGAAGATTCCACATGGGAGGATGAGAATTTTATACGAAATCATCTAGAACTACTCAAGCGTTGAGGACAACACTTTTTGAAGGAGAGGGGCATGTTAGGTCCCTATACTACTAGTGTAACCCCTTATTGTTTTTTTTTCTCTAAGTTATGCTAAATTCTATCACTGAAACATAATGTCACACTAAGGCTTTGGCCTTTGAATGTCTGTGCCATGGTCTAGGGCAAAAACCAGCAAAACAAGGTCTGGACTACCCATAATGGGAAACCAGTCCAATTCAAAAATAGAATTGCAGGTGTTATCTTGCTGCCCACGCAGGGGAAACTAGCAATTACGCATAGTATTTAACCAATTTTTCAGAAGAAGAAAAAAAAAAAAAAAACAAAAACAAAAACAAAAAAAACATCAAAGTAACCATATAACAGCGAGTTTTCCTAAAAACCTTGAAAAAACCAGATATCATAATTCCCATAACGTGAGACTCGAAGACACGTGGCAAGTTGTGTGGCCAGTCAGGTTTCATGTTGGCAAGTCAGGTGTCATGCGGCGGTGATGGGTGTTCCTCAACAATGAAACACCTGTATTCATCCGTGGCGTCTTCTGCCTACTGCATTACTTCCATGTCATCTTCCCACTGCTTCGGGTTATCCTCCACGACAAAACATCTATAAGGATCCATGTTGTCTTTTTCTTGATGGTCATGGTTTTTCCCCTCCTCAGTCTTCTTGTCCAACAGAGTGTCCTGCTTCACATTTGCGCAGTGTGTGCTTCCCTCGGCCCTGTCTGGCTCAGCACTAGTATGGTGTCCACCTGTTGTGCCTAGCTCCTCCTCGCGGAAGGTAATGGAGATGGTGGCGGTGATGATGGGCTAGTTTAGGGAACAGAGGTAGGTGAATTGTGCTGAGCGGAGGGGTAGCTGTGGCCTTGAGGGAATTTCACTGAGTGGCGAGTCAGAATGCGTCGAATAGAGGCGGAGAGGTCGTGAGCATCCTCTGTCGCTACAAGTATTTGGGTAACAGCCTGAAGGCAGTTGAGCCGAAGAGGAGGAGGTGTTAGAGGCCAGAGACGAAGGAGAGCAGGACAATCTACCACTATTGCCCCCTCTTTGACTACGCATTTTGTGATGATTTCTTAGCATATTGACACTAGGGGTAGGAAGATGTCTGCAGGGAGACGGCTCAGAGTGATGAGAAGGTGCCATAGGTTCAGAAGTCAACTCAGAGGAAGGATTAGCTGTAGATGCGGGGTGGAATATGAAATTGCAGACCAAGCTTTGAGTGAAATGAATGCCCAGACTGAGATTAATGTAGCTAAGGATGCTGCAGCGTCTGCCTGTAGCAGTGTGAGAGCTTGGTTCCGCTACTACCGAAGGACATTGGCATTGCAGAGGCAAGGGATTAGAAACTAGAGCGGTGGAGTTAATATTACCAGAAGTCATCATTGAGCCAATCCGAGGCGGGTAGATGCAAGCAGTTTGAAGATAGTGCCAGCTTAATTGCAATTTATGGCCACTGTTAATACATTTTATGGATTGGTGTGTAGGATTATGGAGGGCCATGTGGCAAGGCCACTTGCCATCCCGTTCTTCCGCCAACCTATTAACTGTGATGTGCACCTGCATTCAGGAGAGTAACCCCTTATTGTTATTAGTGCAACCCCCTTATTATATTGTTGTACCCCTGTAGTACCCATATTTTTATTATTGTGCCCCATAGAAGTCCACTATTTTTATTGTTGTTCCCTGACATTATTATTATTGTTATGTCAGCTTTGATTATATTATGACCCCTTAGACTCCTGTATATAGAAAGGAGGTATTATCATTTGTATCATCCAAGAATTGTTCATTTGTGTAATGTAAATGAGGTTTCTCCCTCAAAGAGGCTGATTTCTAAGGTGTTCATCTATATTTTCTATCTTTTTGTGAGTTGGTTTCATAACAATTTCCCTCTAGTTCATTCGAAACTGAAGAAACTAGAAGAACTTGAGTAGTATGAGGTTCACTCCCTACTAGAAAGGTACAGTTAACTAAAGGTGGAGTCAAGTATATTGTTTTCTCAACCAATGGTTGGTCAAGAATGGAATCATGAGACTCACTTTCAGAGAGAGTGGGATTGACCAAAGATAACTTTTGATCAATCACTGGATCAACTAGTGAAGGATCAAGGGAAAGCTTTTGATACCTGATTGGAAGACGAGGTTGAGAAATTGTAAGGTTTTCCAACTCTTTAGAAGTTTCATCCATAAGAGGACAAAGGTGAATGGGATGATTACCTTCACACAACTTACAAGGAAATTTGACTATTCCCATTTTGCCATGAGCTTTATTGTTACTAATTAAGGGTTTATCACCAGCATGATCTCTAGAGGCTGATGACAAAGGTTGATGTGAACTTGTAGACCACACTTCTAAGACCTTGGGAATACCACGACAATTCTGAAGAAGGTGGTCACCCTTACATAACATGCAAGGGAATTTTACTTTCCAAGGCTGATGGAATATTTTTCTACATCAGTTGCATCTATAGCAATGGCTAGTTGGTTTCCCCCTTGCTTATTTTGCTTCCTCGTCTTCTTCTTCTTAGCTTCCTGGTTACTAGAATCCAGACTTTCACCAGGCGAAGAAGAAGAATGGGGTGAAGAAACATGTGAAGAAGGTGAGGGGTCAACTTTAGGTTCAACATGAAGTTGATGTTGTTCAGGTGGAGGATAACTTGGTTGAAAAGAAGTTTGGACACTTGGAATTACCAAGGTCAAAAATAAACAAACTAGCAGACCAATGGTCAATCCAGGAAGGGCCAATGTTTCCATATAAGGAGCACCAGTGTTTTCAAAAGAAGGAAAAGGACTAGGATTCCCATCGGTGGGGTTTCCTTGACTGGTGAACTCAGGAAATGTTGTTATTGGCATCAACCTAAGATCTACTAAGGAGTATTTCCATAGGAAGGTTGTTTTTCTGTGGTCAATTGATTGATTTTAGAACTTAACAAAACAAAATAAAAGAAGTGTAAGCTAGGCAAGAGTGTTTACCAAGTATCTGTGAACCGAAATATACACCCCAACCGAAACCAAGGACTTAACGTACAATGGCCAATCTCCCTGAATATTGTGTTCGGTGTATCATGTTTACAAGGCGGCTGAATCGGTTACTTGTGGCTAAAGGATAGAAACCTAATGGGGTCTCCCAATATATATGCAACGATACAGGGAACACAAGTCTGTTTTAGCGTTGTCTAATGCAGAACCGTTCGATGGGAGCATCCCTATATACTCATCATATTGTAGTTCCTCCGATATACCCGAAAGTACTGGAGAACCTTCTATATACTTCCATACTTGGACGGGATTTCACCCCCAAGATACACTACATGCAGTTAATGATAGTTGTTACGTTTATAGACGTCAAAACACGTCTCTAGCCTAGACCTCTAGATATTTATATTAAGTTCCAAATTATCCTTAGGTTAATTGAGGTAAATTTTAAGTTTATCTTCAATTAAATTTCGGTTTTAAGGATCAAAATGATGTCACCTGAACACCTAAGATGCAGATATATGATAAAAATAAAACTTGTCATTTCAATGAAAGCTAGACTAATCAAGGGGAGAGATTTCAAACAATGATGCAACAAGAAAAATGCATCAAGCAAAATGCCTTTTACTAACTTTCACTTTCATCTTCCAAATGCAATGCCAAAAGTAAAAATGATTTCAACTATCCTAAATGCAAATTTTTCAAAAGAAAAATTATTTTACTTTACAAAGATGAACTTATATGAATTATTCTTTTCTTTTTGTTTTGAATGATTTGATGCACCTAATACAATTTTTATCTTTCAATCACCAAAAAATGTGATCTATTTTCAATGATGAATCTCAAAAAATAACATTTCAATGCAACTGATCTAATGCCTTTTCACGAAAAGTAAATTTTGAAAGACAAGCTAAAACAAATGCAAAATGATGTTTTCAATGATTTCCATAGAAAACAACACTCAATCAATCAGAAAAACAAACATCTCAATGACACCAACAAGGCAATGACCAATTGACCAAAAACCCTAGAACTCAGTAAGATTTCACTTCGAAGCCAATGAGACAAATTTTGCAAATTAATCAAGACAATCAATCAAATAACTGACAAATCCAAGCACACAAGATGGGAAAAGACCTTGGGGCCAAGACACATTGGATTCTAAGGAAGAAACCTTAAAAATTCTCACTTTCAAGAATCAACACTACTTTATATACCAAAACCCATGATGATGGGGTTATTAGCACTACTTTGCATAGCCAAACCTACGCTGGTCGGGGTCATCAATACCACTTTATATAACAAAAGTAGTGATAATTTTCAGCGCAAGCAGACAATGAAGAAAATTGTTCTCAGCGTGACTGTAAAGGTAAAAAACGTGCTTCCAACACGACTATCACTGGTAAAACTCACATTGAGCGAGTAATATCGGAAAGAACAAAAAATATTTCAAGAATTACCCCAAACTTAGCACTCTAAAGAAGCAATCATTAACTGTATAAACCCAGACTGATGCATACAATCTGAGAAATTGACGGTTGGTCAAACTCATCATAGAATCTGCGTGAAGAATTAGATAGAAAGGGTTATAGCTTCCCCAGTGGAGTCTCCATTTTGTTGTCTAGGCAATCCTCTCTGCAGACAAAGATAGTCCCTCTAGCCCAATGAGTGGGACTAGCAACCTACGTGACAATCTATTAGACACTTTCCTAAGTTACAATCTAAATATAGGAAGAGGAAGATGGTCTACCTCATTCCAATGCTATAATATCCTCCTTTGTTGAAGACCTCAAATTGCTTATGCCACAGGCTCAGTCCTACTGCTCATAGCATTGAAATTTCTGCACAAGAGATCAAGACACAATAAAGCATGCAAGTACAAATACCATAATCAAAAGTAACCTACTTAATAGATCAAGGAAGTTCATTAAGATAAATGATGCATTAACATACACATTTATGGAAAATGAACCAACAATTATAGAATAAAGGAGGAAGCATACAACCAAGCCTTGATGTCAATAAGCTCTCCTTGAGTGAATGTCCAAGTCCAAGCTCAATCTCTCCAAGCACTCCTTTTCCAAGACAAATGAGTAGCATGTAGGCACAATCTCAGCATAAGGATGCAAATAGCCAAAGACCAACCATTTGGGAATGGGAGAGGATGAATATATAGAGAGGGAAAAGGAATTAGGATCCCTCCAAAGATAGTAGAAGGTCCTCATATCAAGGAGGTAGCTCATAGGGATAAGACCAAAAGGCCAAGTTGAGAGAACTTGACCTCATCCTCGTCGAACAACCTCCAACTGGTCACTCTGGAAGCCTCTAGATCACAACTATTCTTGTCCTCTTTGGGAAAATTTCATTTTAGGGATCATCGCTAGTATCCAAGTAAAAAGAGTGTTGGCATTGCGGATCTAGTATAGCACAACTAGCGACCATCACGATTTTCAGTGTCAGGGGGTGATGATCCCTAAATTAGGGTTTTAGATCCATTTTCTTCAGGGGAAGCTCAAGGCATTTTTCCATCAATGTTTTAGGGAGGATTTTAGCTTCATATCTGGATGAGTACACTGCATGATGGTCATGCTTCGAGCACGTCAGGGTATGTCACTGGGAAGTGCGGGGGGCATTACAAAATATTGTGTAACAGGGTCCAACATTATAGTGAAACACATAGCTCGAAGTGGACTTTCTGTCATTGTTTTCACTTGCCTAGTTAGTGTTAGTGAAGTTGACTAATGAATATTAAGTTCAACAATATTTGGTACCAAAATGAAAGGTACCCTTCATGTATTGATCAATTCGCTTTGTAGCTTTCTAGTGGATCTTGCATAGACTCAAAAACTACATTAACAACAAAGAAATTATTAGGGTAATTGTGAGTTACATAAATAAGGCTACTCACCAACTATCGATAAAAGGTAGCATCAACTCTTAGAGATTGGCACTCTTTAGTCAATTTGATACCTGACTAAAAGGATGTAGCACATTGCTTATAGCCATCCATCTTAAACCATTTTAATAGGTTGAATACATATTTAGATTGATATATAAAGATACCATGACACAATAGTAAAACTTGAATACCAATAAATTAATCCATAAGACCAAGATCTATTATCTCAATAGTGCGAGTAAGTCCAACTCTTTAATCTAAGAATTTGATCATTATGATTTCCATTTATGAGAAAATAATCAACATATACAATAACAATCAAAGTATCACCATTATTATGTAGAAAGACTATGATTAAGTTCATAACATTTCAAGCCAAGATTGATAAAGAATCAATCAATCTTAGCATACAAAGCACAAGTTTCCTACCTACTTCAAACCATGCAACAACATTTTGTAGTTGTTAAGAAGTAGAATATGTCAAAAACCAAGGGTTTCCCCATATAAATTTATTTATATGGGTAACCAAAAAGAAACATGCTCTTAACATCCATCTGATGAATTTACCATCCAAAATGAGTAGCAGGGGAAAGAATCAATTGAACAAAATTCATATTTGAATAGGGGAAAAGGTTCAATGTAGATGATTCCTTCTTATTGTGGCAACCAAATAACCCTTATGAAAAACCTTCAATAATGAATTTGTTCCTATATATCCATCAACCCTTTATGATGTATTTCCTTGTGGTTGAGGAACTAAGTCCCAAGTGTGATTTTTCAAAGGGGAATCCATCTTAGGTTGCATAGTTTGTTCCCATTCAAGTTGTCATTATGCATCAACACAAGAATATAGATCACAAGTCTCATGAATTTTAGCCATTAAATAAATACTAGCATGTTTCTTATGATTTCTAGTTTGTCAGCTTTAGGAAACATCATCAACATCGGGTCTAGCGGCTTCAATTGTTTTAGCGTCCCAGTATGGAAAAAAAAAGTTAATTAAATAAAATTTACTTCATAAATTTAATAAGGAGAAGTTATGGTTTCACTTAGAGATGATTGATAGTTACTCAATTTACAAACAACATTCAACTGAATGGTCAAAATAATGAAAAAGGGATAATCAATCCATTTCCTACAATAATATCAAAGGTATCACTGCGTAATAGTCTAAAAGAATTCGACAAATTAATTTTAGAAAATTTCTCATAAAAAATTACATTTCTCTTAATAGTGATTTTCTATTGAATGGATCAAATAGATGATAGGATTTCAACTATTCATAGTATCCATCATGATGCAAGGATGACTCTTTCCGTGCAATTTATTTTTGCAATGGTTAGAAATATGCACCCAAGCAATAAATCTAAGAATTCTAAGGTGGCTGACAGAGGGCTTATTACCACACCATTTCTTAACTGAAATAACAAAATTATCTTCTCTAGTCAGAATAAGATTCAATAGATAGTTGACACAATAGACAAATTCAACCCAAAACTTAGTAGGAAAGTATGTGGTATGTAAGAGACATCAAGCCATCTCAACTAGGGTTTGATTCTTATGTTTCACCACACCTTTCTATTGAGTACGAGGAATAAACATATACCAAGGGATATATGACTAAAGAAGGTATTCTTCAAATTGTCATTTCACATAATCTCCTCCATTATTAGATCTCATGCATTTCATAGGTCGAATGCATTGCTTTTAAACCAATACCCTAAAGTCCTTTAATCTTTCAAAGACATGACTCACACCTTTTAAGAAATAAAAACAAGTAAATTTAATAATCATCAACAAATGTTAGAATATAGTTCACACCTACTAATGAAGGCTTATTAATGCAACAAAGGTAATTATGAACAAGCTACAATGGCTTTTGCGCATGCCTTGCTTTACTAGAGTTGAAAGGTGTTTGATAATGCTCGCCTAAAACACACCATATGCAGACTCCATCAGATGGAAAAACCTTTGGTGAAACAACACCCATGTTCCATCACACCGTTATCTTTAGAATTTGAAAATTTAGATGTCCAAGTCATTCATGCTAGATTCCACTCCAATCACTACTCTATACAATAAGAGTAGTCAATTCAACATCTCATGAGGACAAGTCATATAATTTATATGATCCATCCTTTGTGTTGAGAACTCCTTCAGTGACGATCAACTTGACTTTCAACATATCTCTAAAAAAGAACCAGTCTAACAAAAAATTAACGATTTTACTAGTGTGTTCTAATTGGGAAATCAATAATAAATTCTTGCTTAGAATAGGCACATGATAGACATTCATGATTCTTCCATGTCGACGATGGATGTTGCCATGATCAATAATGTCAAGAGAAAAATCATTTACCATATAAATCTTTTGCTCAACAACCTAATCCAAATAGGAAGTTAGACAAGCATCCTTCACTATATGATGAGTACACCCATAATTGAAAACCCTTCATTTTGCATGATGTGAGCATGTAAAACTTCAGTTATAACTAAGAAAGTGTTGTTTCCAATTGAATGGCTTGTCATTCTCCTAGTTCACATGTTTCCTTCAAGTTGCTTAACCATCTTCTCCAAATCAATATACTTCCTCTAGCATATTTTCTCCACATGTTGTAACTTTCATAGTAGTGACATGTGTTCTTGTTTCAATTTTCCCTAGTCAATGTTGACTCATCACCCTTCCCTTTGGATTTTTGGTTGAGGCATTCCATCCTGCTTCCTCTCTCCTTTTGATTTAAAACTCTGTTTCCTTTGAGCAAGTGAGCCTGATGTTTACTACCAAGCTTCCCTTCATCAAGCAAACTTTGTTGATCCTTTATCAACAAGTAAAAAAATATGTTGAAGATGTAGTTCTTACAATATTTTTTGTGTGATATCTAGTTGGTGTGAAATGAGGAACATAACACATCATAATGTGTTCTTTAATTCATTAAGATTAGTTCAATTAACCATTTACATTTCTTTATAAAATTCCTTATGCATTCTCCTATATTCAGCTATATCTCTTTAACACGAGCCAAATAATTCTCAATCATTTTAAAGGTATAAGAATCAAGATAAATCATCTCTTTCTCTATCTACATGAGCCAACCTTCATCAACTTTGTCAAATAGTGACTTCATCCTCTTTCAGATGTAACAAGGATAGTTGATCTAATTAAATGAAAATGAATCTCCTAAGCAATACAAGTAATGACCCCAAAAACATCATCTTTCTCTCTATCGATGCAAAACTTCAATTGGTCCTCCTTTAGATATCGAATAAGGTATTGGTATACTGCCAAATCCATTTTTTGTTTTGCAAGGTTTCCATATATGGTGCCCTAAAAACAATAATTTTGTCCACCTAAAATATCAGGATCAATATTGAAAGCCATCTATATATTTCTGATAGATCTGATATATTTTAAATCATTTTTTAGTCAACAAATCTATTAGCCCAGAGTCAATCACTACAAGATATGACTTGGAATGACTTGAAGACAACAGGGCTAGGTCAAACCAATAATGTTGATACCATGTTTAGCATCAAGGGAAATTGAGAACAAAGATCAAAAAATATAATCTAAAGAAATAAGAAAAATATTAATTATGCTTCAAAGATGATGGTGATGTCTAAAGACATTGTTATAGCACTTAAGCGTATTGCATTATGATCAGAACATCAACATGCATGATCAGCATAACAATCATATTATTCATTGATGCACTTTGGAGCATTCAATGCATTCATATTTGACCCATAAGTTCCTTTATTTATAGTTTCCAAATATAATCAACTTCCTTGAATTCGGGAAGAAATGGTCCACAAATAAGTGTCGACAATTTCAATTGTTTTTGTGAAATCCACATTATTTTGTTAGTTGGTTGACTATTCTAGTCAACGTGATCATTCATTGATCTATTTGACCTCTTAGTTGCCTTCTTCAACCACTCAATTGACTCCTTCACTGGTCAACCACTCGACCACTTAGTCAACTAACTATCTCATATTAGTCAATCCTTCAATTGAGTATTTTGGGAAGCTCATAGGTGTGATGAGCCAACACAACCTATGTATTTAACTTTATTTTGTTTCAACATCCAAACATAATTGTTGCCTATTGTATCCTATAGAAGCTTAGGAATTAGACTTCCCTTTATTTCAATATCTAGACATAGTTATTATTTGTTGTGTCTCTTTGAAGCTAGAGGATTTAGTTGTAGAGCAAGATTGTGAAAGGCAACTTTCAGATTAGTTGATATGCATTTAGACATAGTATGCATAGTTGTCACTTGTTGAATATTTTGGAAGCTTGGGGGCTCAGTTGTGGAGTATGAACATGAAAGGAATCCTCGAGAGTGATTGATGCATAGATGGAATGGGCTCAACCTTAATATGGGCCTTGATTGATGAATTTTACATGGGAATGAACCTTTACTGTCGAAGACAATTGTACATGGGATTTACAATTTATTATTGGACATGTAAAGAATTTCTATGCCATAAATATGCAATAAACGTGGGCTAAGAACAAACTTCTAATGTTGTGAATTATGCTAACCTCACATCCACAATTAATATACCTTACTATAATATAACATAAATATATTATCTATTTACTAGGTTTCAAATGTCAAATATCTCACAAAAATTCTCTTCCCTCAATATGAGGTCAAATAAGACCTCAATTTTTGTGATTAGTTTCAAGGTTCAAATAAAACAATTTCTGTGATTGGTTTAAAAAAGTTTCGAAGATATCTATATGTGAAGAAAAGCTAGTATATTGAATACGAGGTTAAAACTTCAAGTTAAATGTCTTGATTTACATATAAGAGTATTGAAAAGCAACAAGACATTTATAATAATCCTTGTTGCTTTTAAGTAGGGACAAATAAAAAAATCTTTAGTCTAACTCTTTTATGTTTTGGTCTTTTTTCAGGCATATTTTCTAGTCAACTTTGTTTGAAATCTTGTTGTGATTTGTTGAAATTACAAGTTTGGGCTGTGAAATTTGCATAGTATGAGTGTTACAGGGGTTTTTCAAGGCACTAAATTCATTCATGTATTAAAAAAGAGGAATTTCACCTAAAATTGTATCCCCAGATTCCAACAAAAAACTAAAATGTAAAAGAGTTAGACTGCACCATAAAAATAAAGATATGTAGTAGTTATCATGGTATAAGTTTACACTAGTGCGTCATAATAGTGATGTGCTAATGTGCTTGTGAATAAGGATTAGTAGATTATTTAATACCTAAAGATTAGGGATTAACTAGATACTTGTGAGTTAGGAGTTACAAATTATTAACCACCTAGATATCTAGATTCACTAAATGCTTTAACTCAAAGTTAATAGTTTATAGAAATCATTGAATATACTTTCATTGAGATTCAGATACCATTTGTATAGACATACAAGTTATGTTATATATTATTGAATTAATTTATAATTTTATGACACGTATTAAATTTATTTACAACTAGCTTAGATCTATCTTAACTTTGGATCTACTAAGCTTTGAGAGAGAACAAAACTCTTCAGATTTGAGATTTGCATATGAAGAGACTTCATCTCTCTTGGTGCTTCATACATCCAGAATCAAGATAGATCTAGGCTTATTTATTTATTAATTATAATTAATATGCCAATTTATTTATTAAATATAATCAATTATAATTATTAGTTTTTTTATGTAATTTGGAATAAGTGAAAATGTTTTAATTAATAATTATAATTATTTTATTTTTTAATTTATAATTATATAGTGTGTGTTCGCCTAATAGTTAAGAGCATGTGCTTCCTACTAGGAGGTCACAAGTTCAAAACTGAGGGGGTAGAGTATGTATGCCTAATTAATAATCAATAATGACCTATAATTGATAAATTTATGATATACTTTAATTATTCTATATTTTTTTGTTAGATTTTAGGCTTTTGTGATCCATAATGTAGTAAGCATGTCTTTCCGATTAATCACATCAGTTTAAACTCGTTGTTATAAAATTAGTCGTTAATTATAAATATTTAATTAATTTATCAATAATATTCAAATTATATATATATATATATATATATATATATATATATATATATATATATATATATATATATATATATATATATATATAATATATATATATATATTCTAAATAAAAGACTAAATGTATTAATGGAACAAAAAATAATAATACATGGAGGCACTGGCCTCTGCAAAACATGTCTTAGAATTTACCATGTTTTAACAAATAGTAAAAAGATTGCCCTCAAGGGGAAACCAGTCCAAAAATCACTGTAAGAGCTGCCCACATAGGGTAACCAACTTGTAAAAAACCTTGTCGAAGAGTTTTTTTTAATAAAACATACAAAATTTACCCCTATTGACAGCTATTACAACTAAAAACTTCAAAAAGTACCCTTAAGATGGCGACCAGGTGACAAAAAACCTGGAAAAAGATAAAGGCCTGCTAGGTTTCAGCAGGTGGTAGTGGTTCCTCCACAATGAGACACATGTAGGCATCCATGTCTTCTTCGTCTTGCTAATGTCCACTCATCCTGGCTTCCATCTTCGCATTGCCACCTGGATTGCTAGCCATGACTTCCATCTTCGCGTTGCCGCCAGGAGTGGTACATATCTGAACTGCTTCTGTCTGGTTCAGAGCTTCACCATGAGGTCAGTGAGTCCCCGGGATGGTGCCGGTCCTGTCCTTATTGGTGTGAGCCGAGGCTACAATGCTCTGTGGCTCCTCTCTAAAGGCAACAGAAACAGTGTCAATAATACATGTGCACTCCAAGGTGCATCAAAATTGGAACTGAGTGGAATGGCATGGATTCATCTCCGGGACAGAGTCATCAGTGGGTTGGTGGGCTTCCTCATCACGCCTATAGCCGACCCTCTGGGCACGTCCCCGTCCACTGCAGGTAATGGGGTACCTGCCTGTGCGGTGAACAGCAGATGAGGGCAAAGAGAAATCCACAAGATTGGAGACAGAGAGGGATGGCGAGGGAGGGCGGGTGGCTCTGCCTCTACTGCTACCCCTTCTACATCTCATTCTATGCCACAAACGAGGCATATTTGCCTGGTAATTATTGATCCGACGGATGCTTGTAGGAACATGAGGAGGGATGGAGTGGTTCGTGGAGGCAGGAGGAGGGATGGAATGGTTCGTGGAGGTAGGAGAGTGGGGAATTTGGTAATTAGAAACAAAATTCAGGGTCGTAGCAGCAACTCTGAGACAGCAAAATAGGTTGTGCAAGAAATGGGCGCCTTCGACCATTTCAATGCAACAGAGGATCTGGCACCTTCTCCCCGTAGTCATTCTAGATCTCGACTCTGCGGCAACGGGGATGCAATTATAGGCTAGAGGAGGCAGAATGGGGGGAAGGTGTAAGGTAACTCGGCCTTTACCCTGCAATAAATGTTTTTCGCTTGCAGAAGGCATTAAAGCACCATTAATTTTGGCAGTGGGTGTATTGGTTTCAGTGTGGGTGGCCATGTGGCCACGCCACTTGCCGGCCCGGATGTGATGCGTTGTACCAGCGTTAAATATCACCCGCATGCGAGAGTTTTGCATCTCTCTACACAATATTGATGCAATCCTATAAATAAGAGCTGTCATTTAAAATTTCAAGCAAGTCGGCGTTTAGAACTCAATCACTATCCACCCCTAGATTTGCCAGGAGATCCTCCACTTTATTGCCTTCCCTTTTGATATGTTGGAAAGTGATTGCTCTATTGGTTAAGAGCCATTTTTCAATGAGCTTTAAACGAGCCGCTAATCTCCAGTTGTTGTCAACCTTGTAGGCATGTGTGCCTTGCAGGATGTGATTGGCCATGGTGATAAGGATTTGTGAGTCTCCTTCAATTATTATAGGAAAAAAACCATGCATCTGAGCTAAGCACATACCTTGCCATAGTCCTTCTAATTCCGCTGAGTTGTTTGTATCCCATCCTATTGATCCATAGAAAATCAAGAGAGGTATGCCTTCATGATTCCTGAAGATTCCTCCATAGCCTGCCTTACCTGGGTTACCTTTAGAGGCTCCATCAAAATTTCATTGTATCATTCCTTGGGACAGAAGTTGCCAGTGTCTTGGAGCGTTGGAATTTTGAGAGATGTTGCTAGAGTGCTCGTGGGTCTAGGAAATACAAAGATGTCAATTCTCCCATATGTTCTTCTCCTGAGGAAGGGTAGGTAAGTCCTCTTCATCCCAATTTTGAAGCGCCATGGTCTCCTATAGATTGTTGCAAAAATTATGCCATATGATATCTAGAGGAGTACAGTGGTTCTTAAAAATGCACCTGTTTCTTTCTTTCCATAAAGTCCAAACAAGTAGCCCTAGAATAATTTTCCATAGAGAGTTTAGCAACCTACTCTTATAAGGATCTATAGTCCAGTTTCTAATGGTGTTTATGATATCCTATGTTACTCTGCCCCTCTTTTGACATTTGCATTCAAATTTTTCCCATAGTTTATTCGCAAGATGGCATGTGTCCATGAGATGCTAGATTGTCTCTTCTTGATGGTTACAATTGGGGCATCGAGAGGGCCCATGGAAGCTTTTCTTCCTTAGATTGTCCTAGGTGAGAATCATTTTTTGACATAGCAGCCAGAGAAACGTTGAGATTTTGGGCCAAATAACCGGAGACCAGATTTTGTCCCACATTGGGTCTTTTCCATCATGATAACCAATCAAGAGATTGTACGCCTCCTTAGTAGTGAAGGTCCCTCATGGTGTGTATCCCCATCGCAGGATATCCTTCTTTTCTAAGAACCGGATTTTCCTATTCATGAGTTCTATGTCAAGCTCTTTATGGATTTGCTCTGTTCCTTGTCAGATTAGTTGTGCCACATTTAGCCATTGCCTATATCCCTAATTGAGGCTTGGAGTCCAATGTTGATTGATTGTTTCCTCATGTTGCGTTTCCCAATTCTCTGTAAGTGGAGGGTTAAATAAATTGTTGATTCGTGGTCTTTGCTGCCAAGAGTCCACCCAGAACCTTACATTACTGCCATCTCTGATTTCCCAGAAACTGTGCTTCTGTACCATGTTGCTATGTTGTTTTGTTGCATTCCAGATTAGAGATCCTTCAGTGGGAAGAAGTTTGATTAATTCGTCTGGCAACCTGTTATTTTCATATTTGGCAATCCATAATGTTGCCCAAGGTGTGTGTGGTGCTATTAGCCATTTCCACCATATCCTTGCTCCCATAATATCATTGTTATGTTGAGGATCACGGAGACCTGCCCCTCCATATTTTTTAGGAAGGCAAACTGTTGTCCATTTAACCAATGCCCATTTTCTATTTTGGCCTGAATATCCCCATATAAAGTTGCGTTGCAAGTTTTTGATTTTTTTAAGCACCCATTTTGGTGTTGCTAACATAGAGAAAAGATAAAGAGGCATCGATTGTAAAATAGCCTTAACCAGTACCATATGACTAGCCATATTAAGGGCTCTATATGTCTAGGAGGAAAGGCGAGCTTCAATCTTTTTGAGGAGAAAATGCCATGAAGCATGTTTAATAGCTAAATTAGTCAAAGGGGAGCCTAAATACTTTGAGGGAAGAGAGGCTTTAGAGAATCCAAGGATGCGAGTTATAGAGGATTGAGTGGATGGGGAGGTGTGAAAAAAGAAAAATTGGGATTTTGCAATATTGATGCTGGCTCCAGAAGCTTCCGAGTATTTATCAAGCAGAGATTTGAATTTAAAAGCTTCTTGAACTGAAGGGTGCCCAAATATCATGTTGTCATCTACAAATTGTTGATGAGTGATGGGTGGGGAATCATCGATATAGATGCCTCTATGCTGCTGAGTAAGAAGAGCATTCTTTATTAGACGTCCTAACCCTTCAGCCATTAACACAAAAAGTAAGGGAGAAAGAGGATCTCCTTGGCGAATGCCTCTTGAGGGGTGGAAAGGACTAGAGGGAACACCATTTACTAAAATGGAGAAAAAATTAGAGGAGACCATACTCATAACCCATCTGGCCTAGGTAGGAGAGAAACCAAAGGTAGAAAGCATTCTTTACATGTAAATCCAGTTTAATTTGTCAAAATCTTTTGAGAGATCAATTTTGAGAAGCATACTTGTTTTTTTGTTGTGCTTTAAAGAATGGATGATCTCATGAGTGAGGATGATGTCGTCAATGATTTGTCGTCCTTCTACGTATCCCGATTGTTCTAGCGATATTAGCAGGGGAAGTAGCGATTTCAAGCGAGAGGCTATGACTTTGGATATGACTTTGTAGATAACATTGCAGAGAGATATTGGCCTAAATTTGTCTAGAGTCATATAATGCTCTTCTTTGGGTATGAGTGCAATAAAGGTGGCATTTAGAGAAGGAAGCATCCAATGCAAAGTTCTAGATTCTTCCACAACTTGCCAAACATCCACTTTGATGAGATCCCAGAATTTATGAAAAGAGTTGGAGGTAAATCCATCTGGTCCAGGAGCTTTCCCCTCTTTGAGTTGATTCATTATTGTTTCAACTTCCAATAGAGTAATCGGTCTAAGGAGTAATTGATTATGTTCTTTCGTGATAATTTTAGGGATATGCTAGAGAATCCTTTCTATTTTTGGCCTATTGATTTGTGGTTCCTAATGAACGCTTTTGAAATGTTGTAGTATTTCTCTTTCAATATCCTCGTGTTGTTCCATCCTTTCTCCTTGCTAATTCTGAATTTGTGAGATTTTGTTGTGCATTCTTCTTTGAATGGTGGTGCAGTGAAAGAATTTTGTGTTCCGCTCTCTTTCTTTTAGCCATTTTACTCTAGATTTCTGCCTCCATAAGATCTATTCTTGCTTTCTTCTTTCATCCAGTCGCTTCTGTAGGTTCTATTCTTTTTCATTCAGAGTTTCTGTCCTTCCATCCGTTATTATTGTTTGCTAAATTTCCATCATTTCTTGTGCTAAAACTCTTTGGGCTTGAAAGATATTTCCAAAGGTTGTTTTATTCCATTGCTTGATATGTGCCTTGAGATGTTTAATCCATTGTTGAAATTGATACATTTTTTATCCTTTTGGGGGTTTGAAGCTTTTCCAAATTGAGGTGACCATATTATTGAAATCCGGATGGGTAAGCCAAAATGCTTCAAAGCGGAAGGGTCTCCTTGTGGAGTTGCCAGGTCTTCGCCATTGCAAAGATATGGGTCAGTGATTTGACCCCGAAAGTGGCAAGATGGAGGTAGTAAAATCTCCTCCTACATGAATTGCATTATCAGATAACAAGAAGCGATCCAGCCTCGAGGCAATTTTCTGCGAGCCTGATCTTTTATTGTTCCAAGTGTAAATTCCATTGTTAAATGGCAGATCGATGAGCCAGTTGTTTTGTATGAAGTCCTTGAAGTGGTTGCTCTCCATATCTAGTCTAACCCAACCTCCATTCTTTTCTTCAATCTTAGTGATCATATTGAAGTCACCCCTTGCAATCCAAAGAGGATGGGCTCTAGTGGAATTGATCCTTTCAACTGTGCTCAACAATGCCAGTTTGTTCGCAGCATCCTGAGGGAAGTAGACATTGGTGAGATGTCCATGAATATTGGTCCCGATAATATGAAAAATTGCTTGAATGAGATTATGATTCGCATGAAAATCAATGAGCAAAATAGCTTGTGTGTCCCATGCTATTGTCAGTCCACTGCCACTAACTGGCTTCCTGGCCAGGCTTTTGCGAGAATGGTGCCTATGGTATTAGTGTTACCTTTTGTTTCTTGCATGAAGGAAATGTGAGGTTTCTCCTGTTGTATCATGTTTTTTATCATTATGTACTTCATAGGGTTGTTTAACCCTCTTAAGTTCCAAGACGTGAGCTTCATGTTTCAAGATTGGGTAGCGGCCTGTAGTACTTTGTTAACTTGGAATATCTTCCTGACTCCACCAACATTTCCCCGATGATGATGGTTCTTTGCAAATCTATCTTTCTTCCTCATTTTTTGGTATCTTTGGGGAGGTTTTTCTCATCCCATTAACTGCCTGGTTGAATCCCTAGAGTTCGTTGTTGATGTACTCTAGACAGAATTACCTCCAAAATTTCTAGTTGTCTGTCTGAGATTTTATCAAACTCTTTTCTTCTACAAGCTTGCTCGAGACTGAATATATCCAGATCCACAATGTCAATACTTTTAGGTTCCTCTTTCGTATGTTTGGGCTCACTGCTTCCTGCTACTAAGTCATTGGAATGAATGATTCAGTTCTTGGTGAGAGATTTCCATTTCCATTTCATTGTACCTCGCTTCGGATTCCTTGGTGGGCTTGGATGTTGGGCTAGTTAGGATCTGAGATGGCTTTGGGTCTTTCCTAGTGACTGATGGCTGAAAAACTAAAGATGTATTGAGTATATCTTCGATGTGGGTGGAGGGTTCAGAATCCTTTAAAGCTGGTTGAGCTAAGATATCAAAGTTGTTGTTAGTGGAGGGTTGGGATGAGTTGGGTGAGGGATTTTTGGATCTTGAAGCAGATTGTTTGTGGTGCTTTTTTCAAGAGTTGACTTTAGTAAATCCTTCCTCATCAGTTTTTTCGGAGGTGGTATTGGTATTGGGGTTTACGTTTAGGGGGCAGCCACGGAAGAGATGACCTGATGGGCTCTGCTTTGCAGTGTTGATGGGCTCTGCCATGTCAAAATCC
>APFE031167307.1:0-65638 GCA_000404065.3 Pinus taeda | reverse complement strand
ATTTAGTTTTGTTAAGGGTTGGGGAAGGGAGGGGTGTTTTCTTACTTCAAAGAAGTTGTTTATGAGTTTAGGATGTAAAATAAACATATAATTAAGATGAAGTTTATCTCTTTTATTAATGGATTTAATTAGCTAAAAAATTAGGTAGCTTTTTTTACTATTTTGGTAGACGACTTTTTTATTCAACATTTGGTGAATGACTCCTTTCCTAGGAACAAAGCATTAAAAAATCTTATGAGAATAATTAAGAAAGTAGAAGGATTATTTTCAATAACAATATTTCCATGTTCTCCTTGATGTCAATAAAGATGTTGATTTATGTGCTAATGAAGGGTGTAATTTTTTTTTAAACCATGGTGAATTAGTAACTCTTCAAAGTAATCCAAGTAAGGCCTAAGATCAAACATTTCAACTGCCACTATAACAGCAAGAATATATCCAGTTGCATGCAAGCAAAATATAATAAGAATATATGACTTACTAAGAACCAATTTAAAATCAATGACCAACTCATACCCTCTCCTATTCCCCTCTCCTATTCCTTAGGGCTAAATGGATTGACATTGCATAATTATGAAAGATTGCATTATCAACCTGCTTAGATCCATCTTAAGTTTGGATTTATCAAGTGTCGAAAGGGATCAAATCTCTCAAGGTGCAAACCTTTTTTTTAAGTGTAAAACTTGAGGAATAGTTTGGACCTCGAGAGATTTGATCCCTCTCAATGCCAAAGTTAAGATGGATTTGGGCTATATATATATATAATCCATTCTATTTTTATTTTATTTTCATTTTCATTATATTTTATTTCTATGTCAAAATGTTTACATAACATAATAATTACAACATCTCTTCTATACTCGGCTAAACAATGCCTCTCGGACAAACGATTATAGTATGACATGTAATTTTTTTTTGGTGCATCAATTTTGTAAGGCTATACCTACAAAACCTTATATTTTGTTGTTCAATTTGGAGTCCCTCTGGAAAAATTTGTACTTTTGCTAGATAAGATGGCTCGAGATTTCTTTTTGAAGATATAGAACTATGTGCTACCTGAGGTATTGTCGTGATCCAAGTATATACTTGCATATAAATACAAAATTCTCAGTTTGGTTTAAAAAAGAAGTTACTTTTATATTTTTTTAGTTGAATTATGAATCTATATTATAAAAAATGTATTTTTAAATGTACAAATAAATTTAGTCAAAGGATCTTAGCTCCAACAATTTGGTGAGCAATTTGTTTCCTAAATTGCATGGGTTCAAGTCTTCAAAGACAAGTTGTAACTGACTCTTAGCGACACTTATGACTAGTTCTATTTGGTGTAATAATGACAACCATTTTTTTGAAGTTTCTGATTCTCCATAAATTCTCATCACTATTAAAAAATGTATAAATAAATTTCTCCAGAAAAAAAAAAAAAAAATAAAAAAATAAAAAAAAAAAATTAAAATAAAATAAAATTAAAATAAAAAAAAATTAAAATAAAAATAAAAATAAAAATTAAAATAAAAATAAAATAAAAATAAAAAAATAAAAATAAAAAATTAAAAAATTAAAAATTAAAAATTAAAAAAAAAAATTAAAAAAAAAAATAAATAAATAAATAAATAAAAATAAAATAAAATAAAATAAAAATATGATCTTATGTTAGGATCAGGGATCTACTAAATCCCTTGTTCATGCAGAAAGACTTACATTGTTTAGACATGTTGACCCTTCAAAATGTCTTAAAGAACACAATACTTATACTAACCACCATCGTTTATTTGAGTCTGATATAGTTGAACACTCTTATAAGTGCAAACATCTTATCTATTTTGATTAAGCTAAAATCTTAGCTTCTATTCCTTTCTATAACTCTTGGATCATCTGGGAAGCTCTCGAAATCAAGAAGCACCCCACCAAATTTAACAGAGAAGATGACTACAGGCTAATCCAGTCATGGAAACCTGACTTCCATCAACTTAATCATTGAGTTTGGATCCATCCTTTCTCTTTTTTCCCTTGATTCCTCTCCTTATTATTTGACCTATCTCTTTTTATAATGCCCTTCATTTTGATTCTTTTTCTCTCCATTTTTACCTTTAAACCCTAAATGAGTTAATTATTCTTCATTTTTACCATGTTCTATTTTATTTAATTTGTGGTGTGTGTACACCAATAACTTTTTGTTGGAAAAAGTAACTATGTTCAGACTTCAATAATGTACTTGTCAAAAGAATAAAGAAAATAATAATAATTATTATTATTATTATAGTGACTTATTAAAGTTGGTTTTCATGCTTGGGTCACCGTGTTTTAGGTCAAAGTCCCCACTGGGGACTTCTAGGATTTATTATGAGTCTATAGAATTATTGTACATTTAAAGATACCATTCTTGGGTTTTTGAATCATGTAAAAAGGTTAAGTATTGAGTCAAATATGAATTATGTAACCTCCACACCGTGTCGATCTATGAGAATATCAAGTCAGCCTAAGGACTCATTCGACACCACAAGAAGCCTATAAAAGGAAGGACTTCGAATTCATTTGGTGCTTCACATTTCATTCTCTCTCTACTAGGCAGAAATGTGAAAATCAGTTTGTTGGGAAGAAGTGTGTAGTAAGAAGCTGAGAAAGTCTATTGTTGGGAATTCAAAGTGAATGTGAGTTTTGGGGGGTCTAAGGAGAAGAGAAAAATTGATATTTTGGTGGTGGTCTCACTCTGTTTCGTGCTCTAGGTTAGAAGATCCAAATCTTCCAAGTTGGACTGTTGCTGGAAGTTGTTAACTACTGCAAGTTGCTGCATAGTTGAAGTTACTGGGAAGAGGTCAATCTTCTGGACGCTGACTTGGTGTGGAGGGAAGGTCTGGTCTTGGTCTAGGGTCAAGAGTCTCAAAGAATACTATTTAAAGGAAGAATTACTTTGACTAGGTTTTCCCCTCAAAGGGGGTTTTTCCCTGGCGTGTGCCTACATCTTGTGTCCATTGTTTTATGTATTGTTGCTTTTGGTAATTGCTTGATGAAATAAAGAAAGAAGATAATAAAGAATTGTAATTATGAGAAACATCACAAGTAATTATCAAGATCGAGAAATTATTTACTGCCTTTCTGATTTTCCAACATGGTATCAAAGCTTTGGTGAAGAAAGAAGAAAAAGGCAGATCCATTCACAGGCATTATCTTAGGGGAGGAGACTATCATATTCAAGAAGGATGTCTAAATCTATTTAAGAGGAGATCAAGCTTGAAGGAGCATCTAACAGATCCTGGAAGAAGAGGATTTGCCTAATCCTCGAGAAGAACAAGGTGCAAGTCTTAGTTAAAGGAAATGTAAAGAAGCCTATAGAAGAAGCCAATGATGCTAACAAAAGTGAAATTCAGGGATCTAGAATTGGTGGCTATGACTTTGATGGTAGCACGAATAAAAGACAATCTTGTCCCATTCATATCTAACATCGATCATGTTCAGGAGATGTATGAAGCCTTGTCGAATCTGTTCACTATTAAGAACATTGGTAAAGTAGCAAGTTTGAAGAATGAGCCGAGGACTATGAAGATGACTAAAGAAGATACTATGGAAACCTTCTTTGTGAAGATAACTAGACTCAAGGATGATCTCTTCACCATTAATGAGATTGTTGCATAAAAGGATAGGTATCTCATGTCTTTTCAGATTTGGGCTCATGCATTCATTTAGTTTTGATTATGTTAAATACTAATCGCCATTCTCCCTTTGTTGTCTTGATTAGGGAAAACATATGCAAGAAGGAGGATCTCTCAAGAAAAGGTTAGTCAATAAATAAAGGTATGATTTGAATTCATTGATTGAAAATATTATTCATTTGATGATATATTACTAACCTTGTTATGACTAGCAGTATTGAATCCTAGTGATTCTTGTTAGGGTGATTCATCTCTTGATAAATCTACCCACCCCACTCTTATCTGATTTGGTAGAACCCTAGAAAGGTTCTAGAAAACCCTAACCGAAGGGTATGTTGTTGTGAATGTTTGAAACCCTAAACTAATTAGGGATATTGTGAAATGTTAGTTGAAGTCTTTATTGATGATTTCATATTTGGGACTTGGGAATGATCAGGAAATCCTAAATTGTTAGGATGGAATGATAAGATCTAAAATCCTGAAAACTTTGAAGTTTTGGTAATATAGGGTTTGCTATGTTTCCACTTTGGAACCCTAGCTCATTAGGGTTTGGTGGAATGTGTGAGAAATACCCTTATATTGTCTTAGAATTGGTTTACTTGGTATGTGTTTGTTGTCTGATCAAACCCTAGTATAATCAATTTGTTTATGTGTCTAACTCTTATTGATATTTGTGAAGATGGGTTTGACTATCTCATGATATGAAATGTATTTGAATGGTGACGAAATCTAATAATATAGAGATATTTCATTTTGGTTGAATCCCTAATTTGTCTAGGTCAGATGCATTAATGTTATTGGACATATGATATGTTTATGTATGGTTATGAATTCCTAGATATGTGTGTTGACCTAGTCATTTATGGTCACGAGTCTTAGGATTTAATGAAGTCTTTGTATGAGATTCTAGGATGTTGATGTTTTGAAATATAGGGTGTTATAACTAAACCCTAGTGAAGTTAAAATTTGTTTAGTATGTGTGATATAACCATCTAAAATCTATTAGATGATTGTTGAAAAATGAAAATATAGGGTTTGGCAGTTGAACCCTAGTAGTGACATTGTCTAGTGTGAAATATAACAATATGATATTTATGTATGTAATGATTATTGAGATTGGAAATCTAAGGTTTTGGAATTAAACCTTAGTCAAATTAAAATCTCTCGAATATGATAATTTGAGATTTGTAAAGAAATTGTTGAAATTTGAATTTTTGGTTGAGTATGATGATTGCTCGGAAATCTAGGGTTTGCAACTAACCTTAGTAGTAGTTGGTCATGTTAGTGACTGATTGATGGTTGATTGAAAATCTAGGGGTTTGGAACTAACCCTATTGGAAGGCTAGTCAAGTTAATGACTAAGTTGTGATTGACTTTGATTGATTCTTTTGTATGAAATCTAGGATTTTTATGAATCGCGAGTGAGAAGTCTAACACATGTATTTTGGAAGGTTGTTAGATGATTTTTTAGATCCATGTTTGTGTGAATGGTTTATAGGGTTTTCTATATGTTGTAGTAAGCTATGTCATACCTTTGGAAGACATATTGAAAGCCTAGATGAAATGACTGTTGTTATGAAGTAGTCTAGGGTGTATGACAAAGTCCCTAGCAAGATGTTGAAGAGTATATGTCTCTTGTTTATAATTAAGTCTGGGTATCTAATATGAATAAAGTTGAAGAGCTTCCATGTTTTGGATATGGATAACATCAGGCTTCTATAGTTTTGTTTGTACTTGCTATCTAAGTTGTGCAGGTACAAAATCTTTAGTTTAGAGAAGATGCTCAATGAGACAAGCAAGTTGTGTTTGTACAAAATATTCAAATTGGTGAAGATGCTCGATGTGAAAAGCATGATGAGGTTGATGATAAATCTGATGAAATGGTTGGAATCCACAAAACTATTCTCCTATGTCGAAAAAGAAGAAGTTGATCTCCTAGAGGAAGCATGAATAGAAGAGACCTCCCTATGATTAAGAGGGAGTCAGGATAAAGAGGTGCTTCCTGGTTGAGAGGTGGTGTTAGATATGGTTCTTTGCTTCATGTGTCACGCACTAGACCAGGACTAACAACCACAAGTCTAAGGGAAGGCCATGAAAAATAAAAGGAAATTGGAGAATGCATTTTGAAGTGCCATTAAAAGAAGGAAAGCAAGATTTGATTGAAGAATATGTTGTTGCATATCATCTTGTTTGTTAATCAAGTCATACCCATATGATCACCAATGAAGAAAGTAAAATTTACATGTTTTACATGTTTCATTTGATTTAGAAAATTTTCAGCATTTTATGCAAAGAACAATGTTTGCGTTATTGAGATGAAAGGATTTGGAGATAATTCATCCATCTAACTTCCACAAGTAAGTGGTAGAAATAAATGATGGAATCACTCACATAAGCGACACACTCAATCATATAAGTGACATGCACTATCAACAAACATTTTCATAAGTGACCTTGTCGCATACATAATCAAACCAGTCACACATAAGTAGCATACGGACACACACAATCAATATAAGTAACATAAAAAAACACTCTCAATACTTAAGCAACATGGCCATGCACATGAGTAAAATACTCATATCTATATAAGTGATACACTCTACAAAGAAGCATAATAATTACACAAATAGGTGGAAC
This sequence comes from Pinus taeda, assembly GCA_000404065.3. NCBI lineage: Eukaryota > Viridiplantae > Streptophyta > Pinopsida > Pinales > Pinaceae > Pinus > Pinus taeda. The sequence continues at coordinate 59,348 of APFE031167307.1, read as the reverse complement.
ACCCACACATTAGCATCAAACTCAAACACCTATCCCACACCCCTATTTACATGATGCACTGACACACACATAAGTGAAACATTCACACCTAAGAAACATAATCACGTACATGCATTATAATACATAAGTTTGTTGATTATTTATGTGTTCGTTTATGTGTGCGCGAATATATCATGTATGTGTGACTGTTATATCTCTTATGTCCATAAATGTGTTATGTGTGGGAGAGGCATATCCACACATGATACTTAATATATGGGCATGTCAATGTATTATGTATATGCATGAGTTGGTCACATATGTGTCACTACATCTCTCTTGTGTGTAATTATGTTTGTTATGTGTGGGTGAGTGCATAGCCTATGTGCATGAATTCATCTCTTATATGTGTATCATTGTATAGTGTATGTGTATGGGTGCATCCCTTATTTGTGTGTGTGTGTACGTGTGTGAGCAATGCACCTACACATAAGCACCACACTCACACCTAACCCATAAACCCAAATAAATGGCACACTAGCATCTAACATACAAACCCACATTACAACACACTAACAAATAAGTGTTGTAGTCACATACATAAATGATGCACTTACACCCCTCAATAATACTCTCACATGCCTAAGCCACACACCCATCTAATCAAAGGAATCACAAACATAACCACACACCCATATAAGTGGTGTATACACACCTAATCCACAAACCCACATAAATGATGCACTCATAGACAAGTGACACACTCACACAAATAAGCAATGTAATATATAAGAAGAGGTGTGTGGTGTTGCTATGATATATTCACCAAACCTGCAATAAAAAGTTGATGCCTATATCTATTATAAAATTTTATATAAATTAAAAGATTAGAATGTGAAGATAATATAAACTAGAATGTCAAAAGTGAGGTGCATTAATTTGGAAAAGATACAATCAACTTCTTAGGACTATAATTGCTACAAAAATACTTGGACATAAGTGTAAAATACCTTGATGGGAAGCTTGGGCATAAGTGTAAAATAACTCTATGGAAATCTTACAACAAGGAGAAGATCATGATATTAAAAAATTTGCTAAAACTGGGAATGGGGTAGAAGAGGGATGCAAATTGGATGCAAAAGAGACATAAAATTGAACACAAGGAGGACAAAAGACTAGATAAATAGAGTTGAAAATTGTGTAAAAAAATGCAAAGAAAGGATGTAGGTAGATACAAAAATAAGATGCCATAGGAGTAATGTGCATCCCATTTTCCGATATGCATAAACCAGGATAGAAATTAGGATGCAAGAATCTGACATTGAATAGTCTTTGGTTCTTTGTTGCTGTTGGACCCTATCATGCTTTATTGAAACTTGTCCTCTATATTAAACAAGCATAGAATGAGCCACTCATTGATTATGTTCATGTAATTTGTAAATCTTTACAATAAGTAATATATACATATATTCTTTATAAATAGAAATGTAAATAATGAAAATCACAAATAACACTGAAGGATTTACCCTAAAAACCCTTAACTAGAAAATCAAAAAAATCTTTGGAACCACAAACTTAATTTTTATCATCAATATACTTTATTTATAAAAAATATATAGAATATGTGGCATCCAAAACCCCTAATTCATTGACTTGGATTAAGTTGCAACCTTAATTCATTAACCATTAGAAAACAATGGGTTGGAAAATCAAGCACCACAAAAACACCAAAACAAAAACTCTTGTGCCCAAAACTACCAAAAATAGATGCAAAAAACTACCCAATTTTTTTTTTTTTTTTTTTTTTTTTCTCGAGGGCTCCACCACTCTTGCAACCCTTGTATATGAGGAATTTTTGACCCATTGTGATCACCCCATTGCCTCCCCACACGATGCCCAATACATATGAATTGCATATGGAACTAATCATTCAAAGAATATAACACATGGGCCAACAATTTCAAGATGACACAAGGTAGTCTACACTTTCAAAATGTACCTTCATTACAATGCTCTGATATCTTTATATATTGACCTTGAATTCACAATCTCACTTGAGTCATTAAGCCAATGCTTAAATCTAATCCGATCATTTTGAAAAAGAAATTACAGAGCACCTTACCTACGAGTCCTGAAAAGCACAAACATTGAAAAAGAAATTACAGAGAACCTTACCTAAAATTCATGGAAAACACAAACAAATTACAAACCACCTTACTTACGAGTCATGGAAAACACAATATGAATTAACCACCACTATCAATGAAACTTTACACGAGCTTATTTGTAGTAATGGACAAGGGAAACATCTAAACACATTTCATAACCCTTCTATTTCTGAATTATTTGAATAAACTGCATCTTAATATTAAATTTGAAAATAGAATATGTATGATAAAAGTCAATATTAAAACTCAGACAATAAAAGTCAATATTAAAACCCAGACACGATGATTTGCAGGGCATTATAAATAAAACATATCTAAAAATTAAGTTGTCTTTATTACACTATCGAGATGTGGAACTTACTTCTTATAAGAAGAACAGAGTTAATTGAAATATTAAAAGAGTTAAAACTCTAGCTAAAAAACATGGTGGTAAAATTTCTAAATGGTATAAGATTAATAATGTTTTAGATTACAAATCAAATGGGTTTGAATCTTTGTGCGGAAACATGGTATTAAGAGAAAAGTTCATAGCTTCTCACATATCATTAAAAAGGTATGGTGTCATTCATAAATAACACATTGCATGTTGAAGTATAGAAAGGTTGAGGAGAAGTTTTTTGGTATCGCTTGTGAAATATGCTTGTATTTTCTCAGATACTATACGAACTATGGGGCAGTTTACAGTGAATATGAAAGTATGGTGTAAAATAGGCAGATTGTACATATGAAATAAAACTTCTTAATATATATATTATTTTATGAAGGTTTAATTTTATATTACTTGTTAAAACAATACATAGTATTTGTTATAGGTTGTTTTATTCGGAAATTGATCCATGTTGAGTTTTTTAGATTATGCATGTTTCTCTTAATTAGTTTATTTATTTAGCAAGAAGTATTGATAACTCAGGCCAAGGATACAAAATTGTTGATTACAAAATGGACGACTTCTCTTTGATGGGCCAGCCGAAATTTGACAAAATTGAGAAAGCATCTCCATAACTTTGCAACTACGTAACAAAATTCTTAATGAGACACTAGACTAACCATATGCGGAGAGCCTGAGGGGAGTTGGCAAGCTCTGATTGGCACACCTTCTGATTGGCACACCTTCTAGCCTGAAGCTGCCTACCATATGTTGTCCCAAGTGGACATTTGAGCTTTTGCAGTCCCGATGTGAAGAGTGGCACATGAAGCCTTCAACTAAACCTATCATTGATGTCCTTGAGCTTGATATTGAATGCTCCATTGAGGTCCTTGAGAAGGGTGGGTTGAATTTCCAGTCCGCTGAGATTTGTCTGCCATTTTGAGAGGAAATGTAACCAAGCCCCAAACTACCTGTAGGCTTCGACAAGGCTTCTCCAAGGGGTAGAGTAAATTAACATGGTGTCTTGTTGGTCAAATTATCATCCTTGAAGATGTTTCACTGACTGATTGGGCTCCATGGTGATTAGAAAGGAGTGTGCTAACACTTTTCAATAGAGAATCCTAAGTCGAGGCCGTTTTGTCAGACCAGGCAACCATGAGCATCCAAATAGGGATGATCTTGTACCAATTCTCATCAATTTTCTATTGGACTAATACTTGTTGATAGTGATGAAAGAAAGGAGCTGACTGTAGGATGAAATGAATGTCGTAAGACCAGAAGGCCACTACAGATACCACGACCACCTTGAAAATTGATGTGACCGAGGGTGTCTGAGAGTCAATCCTATTGCAATAAATGTATTCCAGCACTGAGACAACCAAATCATATTTACAAATGGGCCAATTTCCGATTGAGAGGAGATAATTAGCATGAGAGGCATTGTTCCTGCTCATTACCACCACTAGACTCATTGTAACCTTTGACGTTTGGTGAGCGTTGGAGGTTGATGGAATTAAAAGAGGGCTTGGGGAGGGATGTCAACTCATCCTCATGCTATCCTCGTCCTTCCCTACCAATAACTGTAATGAACTATAACAAGGCTTCATCATGATTCCACGAGTGAGGGGACCTGCGGAGTACGATCTCTCGAGGTTTACCAGCGTGAGTATCATTTTGAGGTGAGTGCCAACATGCCAAAAGATTTGATTGCATGACCAAGTGTCTTTTATTCTCCGATGGCGTTGTACACCTACCGAATGTCATCGATTCTATGCACCCATGATAGGGAAAATTATTATTAATAACATTGATGATGTTAGATTAATAAAATAGATACATTGTTGAAAATGCAACAAGATGATGGAGCTTAGTGAAAAGAAGTCGCCTTCACTAAGTGGTCCCGCAGGCTATTTTTGGCGCAAAGTCTATTTTTAGACTATGTCTATTTCTAGACATATGGATCATGGTCTATGAGTTGCAGGATTTTATTTGTGGATGATTAGTCAAGTTGGTAAAAATAGATGGACCTCTATTTTTAGACATATGGGTGGAGTCTATTTTTAGACTACCAGGCTAAAAATAGAACAGTCAAATATTATTAGCTCTTAATAATATTTGGACTATAAACATTATCTTATCCTCTTGCAGCACTTCAGTTCGAGCTACGGATGTGGCACATGCAACTGCCAGAAGTAAATACACTTTTTCTATGGGTTAGTTGAGATATTGCATGATGGACTTCAGTTAGAACTCAAGTGATTGAGTTTGGTGGAATTGATTGAGGAGTTGATGGAGTTGTGTTCAGTTTGACTTAGTTGAACTAGTTGTATTTAGTCTAACTGCCAAATACACTAGTGATGAGTGGTGTTCATTAATTATTAATTAATTCACTAATTATTAACTGATAAATCAACTAAAGAATACATCAGTTAACTCAGTGCATGGACAGTTTAGTGGAGACAAATGTGAGAGGTGAGTGAAAAGGTGAGACTACTATCAGTTGTGACTATAGCTGTGCATGAGATTTTCACAATTATTGATCAAGATTGCCAATGAGGATTGTGCAGTACAAGCCAAGGTAATTCGAACTTGGATCAAACCTATTCTCAACAGGTATTGCGCAGTGGAGGCAGGCAAATAGCCGAGGAGATTTGAACCTGTGACTTGATTCAGATCTGAGCTAGTTTGTGTGTAACAGGTGGAGATAGTACTGAGTACTTTTGAGGAGTATTGTACTATGTATTGTTACATGTTCTCTATCATCATAATATACAGATAGTTGAGGGGTTTTCAGCTAGATTCTTTCCCCAGTACATACTGTGTTGATATGTGTGATTGATGTTTCAATGTGCGCATGCAATTGTTTCTTTAATTCTGTAAATTGATGATCAACATAGAGGAGGTTATGTATTATGCATGCATTCCACAAATAGTGTATAATCAGGATAATCTCTGTGAATAAGTGTCATATTATTCAAAATTTCTACAGTTTAGTATTTTAAGGGAGACAATTGTTTCACTAAGACTCCCTAAAATATATGTTTTAAACTTATCTAGAAAAATTCCTAATTCTACACTACTTACTGTCCCAGTTGTAGATTTATTAATCCTTCATAAAAGAGTATTGCTTGAATTTTTCCCATCTCTTGCTTTTACTCTTGAAATGTGTATGCACAACTCACAAATTTCTCCTAGTGACAACTATGAAATGCCTCCCTTACCCATTAGATTGATAATATCAATCTACTCATCTCTAATGGATTTTAATAACGAAGATTTCAAGTTTCCTTATCAAGATTATTCATTTTTGCCCTTTTTACATTGTAAGCAAATATTTCGACGAAATCTTGAATATTTTCATCTTCTCTTTTAATCATTTTAAAGACGTCATCTTGAATGTTATGGGGCATACAATAATCCTTATATTTCTCTAAGAATGTAGTTTTCATTTGTTCCCATGTTCTTATGGAGTTTATTACTAAACCCATAAACCATTTTAATGCTACATCTTTAAGGGTTGCAGGGAATAATTTCAAATTTTGAGAATCATGTACATAATCATATGATATACACAAGACTTCAAATTGAAAGAGAAATGTCTCAAGATCTTCACTCCTTAATACATGAAATTTTGGAAGGATAGAGGGAGAGATATTTTTCATTGTTATAGTTGTATATTCATCAAGGATTGGAAATCCAAAGGGTTTTGAATTTATATCCTCTCCTCTTCCTATTCCTCCACCTCTTCCACCTCCTCTTCCACCTTGTCTTCCTCCTCCTCTTCCCCCTCCAATCCTAAGTTGTTCACCATTAAAATTAAGTACCTCTCCTTCCCCTTCTCCATACATTGTAGATTCTTCAGAACTAATATAGGGTTTTGGTTTTTGCTCTAAGATTGGATTTTCAACTTCCTCTCGTTCCTATAGTTCTTCTATCGATGGTTATAAGTAGGTTTCTTCTTCCTCTTCTTCAGTAGGAACTTCCAACTCTTGAGCTAGAATTTGTTCTCCAGCTGAAGATAGAAAAATTATATATGTTGTTAGTGATATAGGATCTTCTTCTATTATGACTTATGTTGATGAACTTGGTAAATCTCTAGGTTCGATTCCAGATCTTAATACCTTAGGAAGTTTATGTTTTCCTGTTATGTATGGAATTCTAGTTTGTGTAAGTGGCGTGGCACTAGGAGGTTGTGGTGGAGTAAGTGATGTTATTGGAATTAACCTCTTTCCCCTACTTACAAATCTACCCCTAGAGTCTCTTTCCCTATGCATATCATGTGTTTTTTGTTTGTTTGTTATATATATATATATATATATATATATATATATATATATATATATATATGAAAAGAAATCAAGACTTCTACTTACACTTCCCCAACAACAACACCAAAAGTTTTAGCCAATATAATGTTTTTAAATTGCTTACATAAATGATCGGCCGGAGTTGGTAAACTTGGGAAGTTGAAGTGCACTATATATGTTAGAAGCATTTTTTAGTTTATTAAATCAATGATTGTGTTTATTTTAAGGATTTTCTTTATTTTTATGTTCCTAATGAAATTGACAATTTACAATAAAATTCCTACAATCAACTCTTGAAAAAAAAAGTAAAACAAGCTATCATGATCCTATTTAGCTTATTATTATTAGTTTCAAAATAATTACTATGCAAGATGACGGAAAAGTAAAACTACTTTGTAAAATTCTATGAGAACTTATTTAAGATAGATTTTGTTTTTGAAAATATCTAAAAAGAAAATTATTCTAAAATCTATGAATAAAATACTTATTCTAGAAAGACAATTATTTATACTTTAAAAGAGAATCACTTCTATTCCAAAATGAATTTATAAAGAAATCTATGTTAAAATCTACAGACACTGCGATTAACAATTATGCTTGAAATAATAAAGAAAAAATAGAAGGAATGTGATCTAATCAAATGTATTTTCTATGAAAAGAAGAAGATTATATACATGGTTCTTTTTAGAAAGAATATTAATGATTGAAATTGATAGACAAAAAATGAAAGGCTATAAACAAATAACTACAAAGAAATTGAAGTTGCAATAATGAAATTATCGAAATGACAAAAACAAAATGACTTGGCTAAACATAAAATATTGAACCTCAACTATTTGTAGGGGTCCTCCACAAAATACCAAGGTTAGGACTTTAATTCAACAGCTAATTGTGCATGAGGTCGACGAAAATACTTCTTCAATTAGAAATAACAAAGTTATAAAAATTCAAACAGTCATTCAAATATTACATACGTCTCCCCTACTTTCGGCATATAGAGTTATATATATAGAATTCATGCTCAATAGATTGAGACTTTTATGACTTAAAAACTTAAAACAATCCTAATATAAATTGTAATCTATAACAGAGTAATAACGATTTTCAGTGATTTTCTATTTAGAAAGAAAATCAGAGAGCCGTGATCTATCTAAACTCTTGTTGCTCCATTTATCACGTATTGAACTGGTTCTTTGACTGCAGGACTAAGTGATTTCCTTGATGATTTGGCTCGGGCAAATAGGAGGAGATCCATGAGAAGATAAAAACCCCATCTACCCATGTGCTTCTTTTCTTGGCTGGCGTATTGGAATCTCACAAACCATGGATATAGCTGCGGAATCATGAAACAACTGTAGAGTCATATTAATTATGTAGCTATTGCAATATTTTAACTTAATAATAAGGCACACTAATAAATAAGAAAAGTCAGACATTTGAGTACCTTACCATGTCAAACTATATAGTTTAATGCTTATTGGAGTTGATAGCAATGATCAAAAGAGAAAAATTGGATGGAAAGGGTGTCAAAAACAAAACAACCATGAGACTCTACAATACGTTAGGTGAAATGTATCATCATGGGGTGCACTGGTATTGTTTAAGAAGAAGAAAGATGGTAGACTTAGGTTATGCATTGATTACAGATTGTTGAACAAGGTGACCATTAAGAATAGTTATCTATTACCAAGGATTGATTATTTATTCGATCGGTTGAAGGGGGAACCAATGTTCTCAAATATTGATATGAGATCACAATACCATTAGGTATCCATTAGAGAATAAGACATCTACAAGACTGCTTTCTAGACAATGTATTCACATTATGAGTTTGTTGTAGTTTCAATTTGTTTCACTATTTCTCCAACCACTTTTATGTGCTTGATTAATAGTGTGTTGTGTCCTTATTTGGACATGTTTGTTATTGTATTCATTGGTGACATCTTGATATATTCTAAGAATGAGGAAGAGCATGTCGAACATTTAGGAGTAGTATTGAGATTGTTGAGAGGGCATCAATTGTATGCTAATCTCAGTACATCCAATTTCTTTCAAACAAAGGTACATTATGTTGATAGGTGGTTGTCATTGATGTAAACCCAAGAAAAACCATGAGCTACCCCGATCTTCCATAGAAAAATTGACATGGAAATTCATGGAATCTTGTGTCAATATCCTTCTAGATATATTCTCCTCGACGAGATTTTTCTGTTGATATATGGTATGCCTCGTGGTTCCTCCTAGTTTGAGAGAAAATTAAGGTTGAAGTTGAAGACCTAGTTTTGTGGGCTAAAACCAGAGGGGTAGAGACATGACACTTTATTCACCAACGGCTTTCAATATATGAAAGAGATTCTCACCATAATCTCACCACGTATAAGTTGAATAACTTAAAAATCCAAAGATAGTAAACCAACCATTGACTTCACACTTAAGTAGGATCATATGCACTAAGTCAATCATTGGGTTGCTTGCAATTAACATAAAACTTATTAAGGTTTATTAGTGGTATGCCACTAATAAGAAATAAATTAATTCAATACATATTAATAAAAACATTAGCAATAATATTAAAATGGTTCACTTACCTTAGAATGAAAAGATACATATTTTGAAATATTTAACATTCTAAAATATTATGAATTACTCCTCTAACGTACATTAAGAAGTCCTCCTTAACACGGAATGATCAAATGATCATGGTTTATTGTCACATAAGGAAGTTATTTCTCCTACAAACGAGGAACTGTATCCAACGTCTAATTAAGAACCTTATACTATATGTATGTTGTGAAACTTTGGCATAATGTAGGTCATGCACTTGAACGATTTTCTTGAGAAATGGACATATGAAATTTTTGGCCACACTAAAGAAGAAGCATAGAGGTATCTATAGGATATTTTAGTTTTGGGTTCTGTGTGCTTAGTGGTCCGCTTTTATTACAGACCTACGCATTAGAGGAAGAGCGAAGGTTATGCAGGAGGATAGTGAGTTTTGACATAATATCTTGGATCTGTGTGAGAAACATTAATCCAGACCAATGAGTTGACCTTGTTGTAGCTTTGCAGACTGTTAACACCCAGGTTGTTCCCTATGACTCCCAAGGGAATACGGCCGGGTTAACCACTAACCAAGCTTTGGAGTATAGGTCCTAGCCTACCTATAATCAGAGAGGGCTCTCTCTTTAAGTTTTAGCTCTGTTTTGTGAAGATTTTAGCCTAGTTATAAGTTTCAGTTTTTTGTTTGAGACTTTGGTTGTGAACTGTTGTTGTGAGAAGGGCATGAAATGCGTGAAAGATGCTAGTCCATTGGGCATATGGATTCAGAAATCTGAGACAATCCTGGTGCCTGTGATGGAGAAAGTTTTACTGCAAGGCTAGATGGCTATTCTTAATATAAATTCTGATTAGTGAGTGAAACAATGGGAAATGGAATTACAGACAGTGTGATAACAATTTGAACAACAATTTCTACTTAGTAGCATACATGAATTACTAAATAGTAACTGTGAAATATTCAGGGTTTATTGGAGCAGTTAAGAATTTCAATTAAACAGCTGAAGTCGTAGAAAACATTTATAGTGAAGATAGATTGAGATCAGGGTGTCTCCATGGACAAATCCTGAGCTATTCTTTTTCTTTCTTCCTAGTATTTAGAACAACATATAAGAGATGTGAGGTTAAACAAATAACAAAACATTGACAGAGATAGAGAACACTTATTCTATTAAGCCATGGCACTAGAATCCTGTAGCATTCAATGGTTCCAAGACAGCATGCATCAGTAAGACCCAATTCCTGTAACTCCAAGCTTTATTTATATCATCCTTTTAGAAATTACAGCCGAGTTCTCCTTTCTTCACCAGAAAACAACAACCACCACCCTGCAAGCTTATGCGAGGGGGAATATATACAATCGGTTTTACAAAATATCTGAACGCTGAGTCATTTGATAGATTAAATACGCTCACCAACTTTACAAAATAGCAGATAAGGAAGTTATTGCTACCCTAAATGTAAGATAAATAGTCTTTAATTCTATCAGAACTCTTCTTGACCTTTGGAGGACACTGAGTCGGTTGAGCGTTCTGCATTAATGTTGAATGATGTGTCTTTATACTTTGTCATGTTGTAGCTTTCTTGGCCCTGTTACCTGTAGCTGTCAGTGTTGCTTTTAGTGGCCGAATCTTCCTGCTGAGTTGGCTCATTCCACTTTTCTCCAGTCATAGTGTATGCATCATATTTTCTGAATATGATGACTTATGTTTTTTTATGACAAAATTTTGATGAAAACCTCCTGTTTACAGCAACAACTGTATCATTCTGGTCCACCACTCCTGTGTAGGCAATTGATGCCTCAAAATTGCATCTAAGGTTTCATCTGCCTCTGTGTATTTGTAGAAGTTTGGAGGCACTTCAAATAAATGTCTGATCTCATTCATAATAAAAAATAAGTTCTCTATTCTGTCATAGAGACTTTGCCCAGATGCTGGCCCTGTTACCTCTGAAGTACTTGATCCTTGACTGATCTGATTGGTGGCAAATGTGTTCACCCTTTTTGCATAAATCTCATGTGATAGCAGTCTCCCTGCACTGTTCAGCAAGCTAGGAAGACCTCTACCCTGTAATGCTGCAAACTTATCCATGAATCTGTTGACTTCTGTTTGCATGTCCTGGCTTCTTCTATCCAATGTTTGCACCAAGCTTTTCAATGTGAGGACCCTCTTTATCAGCTGGATGGTTTCAGTTTTGTTGGAGATTCCTATTGCTGCCAGCTGAGGACCTGTCCGGTTATTAAGCACATTGATCATTCTGTTGGCTATCTCAGGCATACTGCCTAGAGATGCCCTTGCTCTATGGACTTCCTGCTGTGCTTTTCCTATGAGCTCCATTTGCTCATGGATAGTCTCAATATATTGCCACTGATTCGTTATTGATTGGCCAATGTGGGTCCACAAAATTGTCTTGACCTCAGCCACCACTTTGTCAAGGGTGAGCTCTTTCTCCAGCTCCTTTATCTCCTCTTTGAGAGCTTTTATTTCTCTCCCTTTTTCAGATACATTCTACTTGGATTTGTCATATTTTTCATTTAGCTTAGCCAAATTCTCCTTGGCTTCATTCAGCTCTGTCATCTGGGCTTCTAGGACCTTGATTTCACTCATCAACTTCTGCATATCAAGGCTCAGAGCCTGCTCTGAGGTTGGTGCTGGTGCTGATGTTGATGTTGATGGAGCTGTCTGCTCTGTGGGAGGAGCAGTAGTCTGTGGGGGCTCCTCAAGGTTTATGATCACTGGAGGGGGCTGAGAAGTTTGACCTCCTTCTTTCTGCTATAGGGCTGCCTACAGTTCAGCCTCTATCTCCTCCAGCTTCCCTTCTGTTTGCACTAGCTGTTTGTGCAATGCTACCAGCAATATTGGTACATCCTGGTCCGGTCTTTGCTGGGCAACCTCTTCTGTTTGAGGGTGAATGGTTGCTGGGATTTTAATCTTCTTTCTTAGAGCTGCAAGGTCTGCATCTCTTATTTTCAGCAGCGTTTGTATAGCCTTTGGATCCTTTGGGTCATGCCCAAGCTCTATGATTATATCCTCCAAAGACCTGATCTTGTTGTCTTTGGCCTGAGAGGATGCCTTCTCCAACTCAAGTTGGGAAGCTGTATTGTTCAGGCTGTTTTCCAACCTATTTTCCAGTAATGTTTTATCTGCCAGTGTTGAATAGACCATCTCACCCGTTTGCTTGTGAAGTTCTATTTGGTCCATAGGGTGGATGTCCTTGGAAACAACCTCAAGGTTGGTTCTTATATAGTCTGCAACTGACTGTGGCTGCAGCATGGTTGGCATGAAATGACTCATGGTCATTTTCCCTTCTGTTATGTCATAGGCTGACATAAGCCTCTGTTGATTGGTAGGGGCCATCTTAAGCAATTGGTTGTAGATTTGGAGCCTGAGTGGCTCATTTCTCCTTTTAATATCAATGAATTGTTGCTTGATGCATGTCTCTGCTCTCCTTTGCTGACTTGAGGAGCTGACCTCTCCTCCAAGGGTTCTTTCTTGTTCCTGCTGAAAGGAACTGGCAAATGCCTCCATGCTCGGTGGGCCCATGCCCAATGATTGCCCCACAGGAATTTCTTCCTCGGAGAGGGGATTCAATCGCTGCCTTTTCTCCCCTTGATTTGTGGATGTGGTAAGGGGAGTCTCCTGCTCTCTATCCCTCTTCTTTCCCTTTTCCTCTTTCTGTGGAGTTTGCAGCACTGAGGCCTCCAGTATCTTTTCTTGCCCAGGAGGCATATTATCTTGAGCTTGTTGCTCAGTGGATATTGGGGCTTCAGCTGTTTGTTCTTGTTGTATTGGCTGCCCCTCTTTTTGCCCTTTTTCTTGTTGTTCTACCTGCTTTTCTGCTTGTTGTTCTGCCTGCTTTTCTGTCATATGAGGTGGTTGTTCCTACTCCATCTCCTTCCCTTTATCCTTGCTTGATTCCTGTTGAGCAGTTCCAGCTGCTTGCTGCTGGGCTGTAGAAGATGAGGCAGCTGCTCCAAGTTGCCTTTGATAGGAAGAGGAAACCTGCCCACAGGTTTCTAAGTCAGCCTCTTTCTCAATATTCTTTGCTTCTCTTTGTAGCATTTGCTCTCTACCGATTGGCTCTTCTAGAGTGCCCTCTTTCCAGCTTAAAGAATTGGCATATTTCTCAATATGAGGCAGTCTCACATGAGCGTAGCTACCCAATTTGTATTTTACCCTCCTAAGGGAAATGAAATGATTAGGGTCATAAGGCACCCACTTGAAACTGGTTTGCAATTTGAGGGTCTCTAGGATCATATCAGCTTCCTTCCATCCTTCCTCCCTTTTGTTGTATAGAAATGGGCCTAGCTGATTCCTCACTTTTAGTTGCACCTTCTTTTTTTACTTTGGAAATGGACAAAGTCTGCATTTCCAAACTGCCTAAAATACTCTAGGGAAAAAAGTCTCACAGGGACATATCTTGGCAGCCTATAAGGGTTCAACTCACAGCCATATATTCTGATTACTGTATGGTGTTGGTAAAAGTACCAATCACCAATGTTGTAGGGCTTTGAGAGGTGAAGAATCCTTTGCATCTCCTCTGTCAATCTGGGAGGAGGGACACTCAATAACAAGGTCATAGCTTGATGGATAAAAAGGTCTATGAATTCACAGTAGGTGTAAGGTGAATAAGATATATGATGAAAGACTGAAGACCAAAACACTACAGACCTTGGGTTTCCCTAGGCATTTAGCTTCTTGAGAGGAACATGGAAGGCATCAGGCTGATAAAATAAGAATAAGTGACAGATGTACCTAGTGTATTTAAACACCTTTTCCCTTTCTAGATTCATCAATTGTTCATGAATCTTATTGGAAATGTATGTAGCAAAATCATAGTGCACAGCAGGAGGCATTCCAGGGGAGAATATGGACAGCATGGCCATAATGGTTTCAGCAACATCCTCATATGTCCCATAACCCAGGATGTAACTGATCAAATCCACAAGCATTTTGCCCAGCTCATTGAGATATTGATATGCTATAGGAAGGGTGGTGCTCATAGGTTCAAATTTTGGCTGAATAAATAACTGATTAATCTTGATAATCTGAGCACTGGACAGCTTTCCCCCTTTCTTTATCAAGTCATTGATGGAGAGAGGAGTTAGGGGCTTTGCAGTGTGAAAGTGTAGCATCTCATTAATGGCCTAAGGGGTGATATGGAACAATACTGAGCCTGAGGGGCTGAGAACAGCTCTCTGACATCGGTCATGGCTGGAACGGCATTGATTTATCAAGTCTGGGAGGACATTGACTTGAGGGAGATTGTAAATGGGCAGGTTGGAGTCCCAAATCCCTAAGATATCAGCTCCACTGAGATATTGTGCTTTTAACTCATTCAGTAGGTGAATATTAAATTTGGAAGTCATGGCAGTTGAGTCTAACATCTGGTAATCTCTATCACCCAGGGCCTTCCACTCTAGCTCTCTGTGTGAGGCATTCAGAGGTTGAACATTCAGGGCTACTGGTGTTTCCATGGTTAAGTAGTACCTGTGACTTGTACTAGAACTGGTTTCAGTGGGCAGAACAACACAGAGGGGTATTTTTTGCAGAAGTAAAGCAAATTGTAAGGGAAAATGGGGTAAACTATGGTGATAATGGTGTAAAATGCTCAAAAGAGAGTTAATTGAGCAAATGCAGGGACTAGTAGCACTATTCTCCTGGTGAATTAGTGCAGCTCAGGTTTTCAGTCCACGAATGCGCGGACAGACTGTGAATTTAGGAAAATGTGACTATATGTGGGTTCAGCAAGTGAATTTCGACCCTACAACTGTAAAGGAATGCTGGTTACCGGGGATTTGCTGGTAAGAACAGGTTTCCTCACTCTTTTTAATTCAGTTCTGGAGAATTATGGACATAACCAAGCGCTGAGGGGATGCTTTGGATAAATACCTGGTGAATTTCCGACAATGGTCACAAATGCAGGTGGGTTGGAGGTGCCAATGGTCTTCGGGTTGATTTCTGCAGGTTGGTGACAGGTGGTCGTAATTTGCATGCAGAGGTGAGCAATAGTTCTTTTAGTAAAAGTGATAAAAACACGAAATTTTGGCTAAAATATAGACTTTTTGGG
Organism: Pinus taeda; assembly: GCA_000404065.3. NCBI lineage: Eukaryota > Viridiplantae > Streptophyta > Pinopsida > Pinales > Pinaceae > Pinus > Pinus taeda. The sequence continues at coordinate 43,902 of APFE031167307.1, read as the reverse complement.
TTATTGGCGCGTTTTTTGGATGGCATCAGCATGACATCATCAGGTGGGGTCAGGGTCGGGTGACGTCAGCATGATGTCATCGAGTGACGTGGCAGCCTTTGAGTGGTCCATGGGGATTGCATAGGTGGCGGACACATCGGAGCGCTGGCGGGCGGGGGTGCCAACAGGGCGCCCAGTCGAACTGACGTGGGCGTGACGTGGTGGTGACGTGGGCAGGCGGTATAACACAGCGATAAGTGGATTTTCTCAGACCGCTCTGGATACGGTCACGGTATTGTCAGAGGGCGGCCCGAGAAGATATGGGGGTGATGCGTGGCAGAGGCTTGACGTCACCCTCTGACAGTTTCTCGGGCGGTAAAGTGCGGTGATCGGGGCCCGTCCGATATGGATGTGGGCCATCGGATGGGAAAGCCCAAATCCAACGGTTGACGGGTTGATGAGGTACAAGGGCAATATGGAATGCGCAGACAAATAAAATATGATTATTCTCTAAAATGCGTGCCCGGCGGAACATTATAAAAAGTGGGTTTTTATGGTTTTTTGCAAGGTTTATTTACAAAAGCGAGATTTGGTTATTAATCCGAGCAAATCGAGGATTAATCCAAAGATTAATTTTTCAGCGCTCTTTGGGTCGCGCTCAATGTTTTAGCATTTGGAGACATTAAAAATGATACATAGAGCTATAATGCTCGGGGAAGGGGATATATAGATATTTTGGATTTTGTTCCAAATTTACATAGTAATAGGGGGAATAAGGGGTATAAGGAGTTAAATAGTGATAGATTAATAGTTAATATGAGTGGAAAGAGGTGGATGAGGGGGGTAAAATACTAAGTTGTTATATGAAATCAACTTAGTTTTTAGGAAGTATATCAAAATGAAAATAATTTTTACACAAGAAATGTGGCTCTTTAAAGAAACTAGAACCAACAAAAGACTTTGACTTCTTTCATGAACATGGGTGGCATAGGGATGTTAGCCATGGATGTGATGGGGGGTAATATGGAAGTTAGACATTCTTCATTAAGTTGCTGTAAGACTGCTGAAATAGGAAATCTGCACTGGCACCATGTTTTAACTTTGCTTAGGCCAGTGAAATGCCATAAACCATGCTTTCTGCAACCCCACCTACCTACCCACTCAATTTCCTAGCATTTTTTGTTACTCCAAGGATGGTGCACTTAGATTTGCAAACCATTTTGTGCGTTTTCTTTTCCTTCGGCTTTTTTCTTTTGATTTTCTATCTAAAACTACCCTTATTGCTTCCAAGGCCCCAGATTAAGCAGTTGGGAACCTTCTTTCTCTACCTATCTACTTTACCTGCCAAGATTGAGCTGTTTGGACAGATTTCTTTCCCTAATCTACAACAAAAATTGAAACATGGCATGACCCAGCTTAGGTTGTTGGATCACCCATTAAGAAGTAGGGCAGCATCAACCAAATGTAAGTATATTTCTTCCACAAGAATATGAGATCTTTGTATCACCAAAGTAGATCATATTGGCACTTCCCCTGCCAATCATGAAAAATGAAACCTATTGGTATAGGTAGCTAACACAACCTTTGCCTTGACGTTGTACAAGCTCCTCCCAGGGTCCAACAAGAAGTCTCCTCTACTTTGACAAGTTTCACTCACTCCCCAATGAAGCCAAAAAGGTATGTGATCTCTCCTCTTAAGCTCAACTAGGAAGTCTTGATTTCACCAGCATTTACCCTCAAAAATGTTCAGCTTCTAACCTCCCTAGCCACTAACCCAATGCCTCAATTTATAGTGCAATGGAGGGAAGTTACTAGGTCCTCCTTCAAAGGGATAGAATCCTCCTTCAAAGGGATAGCTCCTCCTAACAAGGGATTAGCTCCTTCTCTTTTGGGATGCATGAACCACCTTGGAGCGAACAATCCACGTCAAAATTCCTTCTAGAATCATCTAGAATTAACCCAAAGTGAGTTTGTTAAGATAAAAATTGCGCCTTTTGACTTTCACAGGGGTACGTACCCTCCCCTTTACAGACAGAGCATATAAGTACGTAGGTAATATGAAAAAAGGGTGCGGGCCCGCAAGAAAAAGTGAGAGAAAGTGCGGAACCAGAGGTACATTGTTTTTTGATGTCTTTCTCTCATTTCCAAAGCTTATTTTGAAGAGTTGAGGTTTGAGACTTGCTTAGGAGGACAGTACAAGTGATGATAGACCCATACTGACTGCAAATAATCAAGGTGATGATATTTTTGTGTAACACTGCCATTTTGTTGTTTGAATAATTTTTTGTCTTTTAGCTATGGAACGTAGCCAATTCTGTAACTAATCGGTTGTTCCACAGCTATCTTCATGCTTCAACAGGTTATAGGTGTCAAACAAGGAAACCAGCCACATGGGCATCTCTGAAATGGTCATGACATGAATCCTATCCTAGTCATCTAGCCCAAATTGACAAAGAAACCAACTCAAGACCACAGCCAAAGGTGGAGTCGAATGAAGAAACCCAAGAGAAATAGGACTCTATGTCCATTCTTTGTGGCTATTTAATAAATCCGACAGCATCTATTGTAGCATTTACTTGAACCAGTCACCGGCGATAACTATTTCACGCAACTACCTTGCTTACTTAAAGTCACCTGTAGTTGATCAACCCATTCACATAGAACTGTTGTAATATGTGGACCACCTGTAGCTAAATTCTCTCAAAGGACAGTTAGGATTTTTGTTCTTTAAATATCAGTTGTAAAGGACTCAGAAGGGGCTTGAATTTCCTCATGTATTAAGCTCAGACTTACTGTTCTGTAATTTTAAAAAACTCATTTCCTGCTTTTAATATGAAGATCGCAAGTTTTATGGATATGTGAAAGAGTTTCTTGGAGATTGATTAAGCACACATAACCTGATTAGTTGTAGAGGGCCATTGCGCTGACTGAGGTTTTATTTCATTTTGTTTTGTATTTTCTAGCTAAACTATAAATTCATCATTTCCACTTATAGTGTTCATAATCATTTTCACACTAACCTTGTTTATAATGCAATCTTTATCATTTTCTTACTAATGCAGAATAGCTTCTTTCAGTGTAGAATAGTTTCTTTTTGTTTAAATTTCTTTCAAATTTTTATCAGTAGTTAGAAGTTGAAATGCAATAGAGTAATATAGTTTGTTTCATTTACTATTTCACTAGTCTTTAAGTTTTCAATCAGACTGATCAGTGCCATTACTATTCTTGCCATTTTAGTACTAGTTTATCAAGTCATGGTGTTAATGAATGTTTCTTAAGAGCCCTTCTAGTTGATAACTCATCTTAAACTAAGTGATTGAATACTTCATTCATGCAATGAGTCCTTTCTACATTTTTATATTTATCTTCTCTTAGAATAATGAAGTACATAATTCCTCAAAATGTCATCACAAGGAGATTTTTCTCCCAAAATTGAGAGGCAAAGTAACTAAGTATTTCATTTAGTTTTGTTTTTGTAATTTATTAGACATTAGTTGCAATTTTACTTTCAGTTTTTAGTATTTCATTCAGTTTTGTTTCCATAATAGATTAGACATTAGTTGCAAATTCACTTCGACTTTAAGTATTTCATTTAGTTTTGTTTTTGTAATTGATTAGACATTAGTTGCAATTTTACTTTCAATTTTTAGTATTTCATTCAGTTTTGTTTCCATAATAGATTAGACATTAGTTGCAAATTCACTTTCAATTTAACTATTTCATTTAGTTTTGTTCTTTTTAATTGATTAGACAGTAGTCGCAATTTTACTTTTTAGTTTTTAGTTCATAATTTGGAAATAATGATAAGAGCATAAATAGAAACTCTGTTTTCATTTCTTGATTAAACTTTGCTTCCAAATCTTACTTAACCTCTTTTAATTCTCATTTCTTTAGGTTCTTAGCAATCTTTACAGTAATTAGATTTAGGATTTTGTTAGTTTCCTTGTAAACCATTAGGGATTAAAAGACCAAAAAAACCCCAAAACAACATAAAACATAAAAACAATAAAGTAAGAAGAGTCATCTAGCACAAACAGTGCACTACACTTCATCAGTTTACAATACCTAGATTGATAATTTATGTAGAGCAATTTAGGACACTAAATTGACCAAAAAATTTGGTGTCATTGTCGTGGAAGTGTAACTAGGTAACCTTATCTCTTACATTCAAAAAAAAAAACAATGACATGCATAGAGAAAAAGACTCTAGGGGTAGATTTATAGCTAGGGGTAGAAGTTCGATTCCTACAACACCATCCACTCCACCAAGAGCAAGAAAAGACACACCTCCATCCCAAACTCATACTCCCAGCCATAGGACTCCTAAAATTCCAAGGGAAAAATTCCTACCATAAGAATTCCCTACTTCTTCTACCAAGGCTTTCCTAGAAGAGAAAAATTTCGAATCTCCAATAGTAGGGATAGTTTTTCTTACCTCCACAAGGGAGCCCATTATAGTTGAAGAATTAGGAATACCTGGTGGAGAAGAATAAATACAACCTCTCTCCCATAGTCCATTAAATAAAAGAACCAGAGGAGGAGGGAATAACCTTACAAGTTGAACCCTATACTGACTCTGAAGAAACTATAATGGCAGAAGAGGAACAAGATGGAGAATTCTCACTATTTGGAGGAGGGGGTAAAAGAAGAGGTAGAGGAAATAATGGAGGTGGCAGAGGTAATAATGGAGGAGGCAGAGGAAATAGGAAAATAGATAACTCTTTTGGATTCCCTATAGTGGATGAGGAAACACATACCACAATGAAAAATATCTCACCATTTGTCCTCCAAAACTTCTATGGGTTGAGAAGTGAGGACCCTGAAACATTTTTGTTTGAGTTTGAAGTCTTCTATAGAACTTATGACTATTTAGAAGACTCAAAAATTCAAATTGTTTCCTTCAACACTGAAAGGGGCTGCTTTGAAATGGTTCATGGGGTTAGTCACTCAGTCCATAGAACATGGAATTACATGAAAAAGGAATTTTTGGATAGGTACTTGGATTATTGCATGCCTACCAATCATAAAGATGAGGTGTTCAAAATGATGCAAAGAGAGGATGAAAACTTAGAATATTTGATTGAGATATTCAACTATAATTTGAAAAGAGCAAAGATGAAAAATTTAGATGAAGAAACTTTGAAAGCTCTTTTATTAAAATCCATTAGAGATGAGTGGATAGATATCCTTAACATGTTGGGGAAGGGAGATATCTCTCAACTTCAATTGAGTGACCTAGGAGAACTATGTGTTCATCTCTCAAGAGGAAAATCTAAAACGGGGAAAGGGCCAAGAGATCCTTCTCTTGTTAGAGAAAACAAATCTACAACTGGATCTATAAGTAGGGTAGAAATTGGTAATATGCTTGATGATTTTAAAACTGACATTCTAGAGAGCCTTAGTGAGCAAATAGACACCCTTAAAATTCAAAACAAGCAGAAAACAGAGGCTGATGCTTTAGCCATTTTTTGTCCAAAATGCAGAAGAAAACATGCTCTAAGGGAATGTCCTTTAGATGCAAAAATTGTAGAAACTTCTATGATTTTTTCAGAAAGCCATGAGACCAAGGGTTGTCCATCAATCCCAGGTATTAAGGTTGTCTTTCAAGAGGAAACAATCCCAAATTCTACAGAATATCTTTGTTTTGTTACAATAATACCTTGGTTGGGGACACAAAATCAGGGATTTAACAATCAAATGTATCTTCAACCCCCACCAAACTGGAACTCTTGGCAGCAACCTTGGCCTCAACCTCAACCTCAATCTCAATAGTGGGCACAAGGGGCACAAAATCCCTATGGGAGATTTTCTCAATATTATCAATATCCTCCATCCTATCAGAATTATCCTCCCTCATAAAATCAACGACAAAGTCAACAACCACAACTTCAAAATCAGAACCCTTAACTTTCATTGCCATTTCCACAACAACCCCCACAACAAAGTCAAAATCCTCAACTCTTGTTGCCATTTCAGCAGAAACCAAATCAGCTACCTGCCCAACCATTACCAAACCCCAACAATAAAAACCCTCATAATGCTTACATGGTAGAAGGACAACAATTTCAAACTTAGATGAATACTCCTCTATATCTTAATGATGTGCAACTAAGATCTGGAAGGATGTTAGAAAAGGAAAGACCTTCTGTAGTTATTCAAGAGCAAGATATTTCTGAGGAGGATTCTCTAAAAGTTAATAAAAGTTTTGAGAGAACATCTCTCCAAAACCAAAACATTGAAAAAGGAAAACAAAAAGAACCAATGAACACAACCCCTATCATTTAGCAATCAGCATCTACTTCTGTACCTCCTTTTCCTAAAAGACTACAAATTGATAGAGGGGTAGAAAAATATATCTTGTTTCCCAACTATGATTTTCTAGATGAATTGAAGAATGTCTGTATCAAAATTCCTTTGCTACAAGCCATTAGAGAAATCCCTATTCTAGCCAAAACAATAAAGGAGTTGAGCATAAAAAGGCCGGGAAGAAAAGCAAAAGAAACAAAAAGAATTCATTCGGTAGGAAAAATAGCAGACATAATGATGGGAAAATTACCTTACAAAAATATGTGGATCCAGGAAGTCCAATTGTTAAGACACGTATAAATGGAATTGAAATTCCAAATACATTGATTGACTTAGGGGCAACAATAAACATTATGAGTAGACAAACCATGGAGCAACTTAAACTTCCTAATCTTCTTTACACACCTACCTCACTGCAACTTACAGATAGATCAGTAATCAAACCAGATGGTGCGTTAGAAGATATCTCAATATCCTTAGATTATTGAGAATATCCTATTGATTTCATGATCTTAACTCCCAAGAATAATCTAGGATGACACCCACTCATATTAGGAAGACCTTAGTTGGCCACAGCTGATTCCTTTATTAGCTGTAGATCTGGTGACATGTATATTTCTAATGGTAATTAAACAAAGAAATTTACTTTGTATCCTCCAGCAAAAGAAATCACAGAAATAGATGACAAGAATGGATTGATGATGAAGATGATATTTAGCCTCCCTTTACTATTTCAGAAATTAGTGAAGATAGCCAAATTTTCAATACATTGGAAAACTTTGAAACATATTCAAAATATGATCATGCAAAATTTCAAGAAAAATCTAATGTTGAATACTTGTCATCTAGGTAGATGTCTCTCTATTCTATAGAAGAGTTTGGTAGCTCTACAATTGAAATTTTTCTAGGTAGGACATTGAACATAAACAAAAACTTGGAGAAACTACTTCAAGAAGAGCTAACCAAAACATTACAAAAACATTTTTCTACATTTGCATGGGAATGCACTGACATGAAAGGCATTGATCCTAAGACTTCTATCCATCATATCTATATTGAGGAAAATAGTAGACCTATCAGACAACCTCAGAGAATGATGAATCCAAATCTTAGGGAGATTGTAAAAGAAGAGCTCCAAAAATTGCTGAATGTAAACTTCATTTACCCAATTTCAGATAGCCAATGGGTTTCTCCCTTGGTAATTGTGCCTAAAAATAACGGTAAATGGAGGGTGTGCATTGATTACTGAGAATTGAATAAAGAAACCCTTAAATATCATTTTCCTTTTCCCTTTATAGATCAATTATTAGATACATTAGCAAGTAAGAAGTATTTCTCATTCTTGGATGGTTTTAGTGGTTATAATCAAATTCAGGTAGCACCTGAGGATCATTTACTTATCCATGGGGAACTTTTACCTACCAAGTATTTCCTTTTGGATTATGTAATGCACCTACAACATTCCAAAGAGCAATATTAGAATTTTTTTCTGATCTGATACATGATTGTGTAGAGGTATATATGGATGATTTACCGTCTATGGAAACACATTTGAAGAAGCTTTGGAAAAATTGGAAAAAGTTCTTAAAAGATGTAAAGAAACAAAACTTTCACTAAGCCATGAAAAATGTTTTATGATTTTTACAGAAGGTATTGCTTTAGGACATCACGTTTCAGGAGATGGGATTAAAGTTGACAAATCTAAAGTTGAAGTCATTTCTAAGTTACCAATTCCAAATTGCCAAAAGGATGTTAGGAGTTTTCTAGGATTTACAGGATACTATAGAAGATTTATAGAAATCTTCACTAATAACATCTCCACTCTTCAAATTTCTTACAAAATATTTTGAATTCAGTTGGAATCCTAATTTCCAATTAGCATTTGAAACCTTGAAAGCAAAAATTTCTAAAGCACTTATTTTAAGAGGTCTGAATTGGAAACTCCCTTTCCATATTTCCACAGATGCTTTAAATAAAGCTCTAGGAGTTGTATTGGGACAAAAATATTTGATTCCTTATGCCATTTACTATACAAGTAATAATTTGACTCCCACTGAGTTGAATTATACTGTGACTAAAAATGAATTTTTAGTTGTTGTTCATGCAATTAACAAATTTAGACACTATATAACAGGATATGAAACCTTTGTTCATACAGATCACTCTACAATTAGATATTTGATGGATAAACCTATTACTAATGGTAGAGTTACAAGATAGCTTTTACTTTTGCAATAATTCAACATTACTGTGCTAGATAGACCTAGAAAACAAAACATAGTTGCTGATTTCTTGTCCAGGATTCAAAATATCAAAGAAGATTCTCCAGTTGAAGATAAGTTTCTTGATGAATATCTTTTTGCAGTAACTATTCAAACTCCATGGTTTGTTGATGTTGCTAATTACTTGGTCACAAGAAAGTTACCTTCACATTTATTTCCTAGAGAGAAAAGAAAAATTATTCAAGAAAGTGCAAGATATTAATGGATCACTAACAAATTGTATAAAATAGGGCTAGATCTTATGATCAAAAGGTGTGTCAGAGAAGATGAAATGCCTGACATTCTCAAAGCATGTCATGATGAGCTATGTGGAGGACACTTTGCTGACAAGAGGACAGCCTATAAAATCCTTTCTTTAGGATATTATTGGCCATCCATCTTCAAGGATGCTAAAGAATATGTCAGAAGGTGTGACAGCTGCCAAAGGGTAGGGAAACCTACTCCCTCAAATGAAATGCCATTACAAACTCAGGTACTTATTGAACCCTTTGAAAAATGGGTTTTAGACTTTATTAGACCAATTAATCCTCCATCTAAGTAGAAAAAGTATATATTGGTATGCACTGATTTGTCACCAGATGGGTAGAAGCCAAAGCGTTACCTTTTACTAATGAAAAATCAGTAGTTAATTTTATTTTTGAGGATATCTTCACTCGATTTGGTGTCCTAAGAGAAATTGTGACAGATCAGGGATCTCAATTCGCATCCAATATGGTGGAAAGGCTTGTGGAGGAGTACAAAATCAAGCATAGGAAATCGGCTCCCTATCATCCACAAGAAAATGGTCAAGTGGAGTCTACAAATAAAGTGATTGAAGGAATCCTCACCAAGACTGTGCATCTACATAGAAGAGATTGGGCAGAAAGGCTTCCTGAAGCCTTATGGGCCTATAGAACTACATGGAGGAACATAATGGGATGTACACCCTATGAACTTGTTTACGGGAAACAACTCATATTCCCTATAGAGTTCCAAATTATAACTTTCAAGATGGCAGTCCAGTTGGGGATGGAATTATTAGAGGCTCAAAAGTGTAGATTGGAGCAGTTAAATGAACTTGATGAAATTAGGCAAGAGGCAATTCAAAGGACTGGTATAGTCCAACAATAGAGGGCTAAATGGCATGATAAATACATCAGGGACAAGAGGTGTCAAGAAGGATATTGGGCATTGTTATTTGATTCAAAGTTTAAGGATTTTTAAGGGAAGTTTCAAGCTCATTGGCTTGGGCCATATGAGATTGAAAAATTCTTTAGTAATGGAGCAGTGAGGATCAGAACAATAGATGATAGTCAAACTCCTCTTCTTGTGAATAGTCATAGATTGAAGATATATCAAAAACCAATTTCAAATGAGGAGTTCATCAAGATCTTCTAGAACAATTTTGAAATGTAGTGAAGAAGAATCCTTCTTCTCCACCAACTTAGAATTTATTTTTCCTATCTAAAAAAAAAATTGTATAAGGTTGAAAAGCAATCATTGATTGGAATGCTTATATAGAAAATATAGGGTGAAAATCAGAAGTTTCTGACACCCTATGGTGAAAATCAGAAGTTTCTGACACCCTATATTTTCCATTTCCTTTTTGTAATGTGGTGACAAAAAAGCCACAATCACTTTGCATTCTGTAAAATTCATTATCTCATCTCACTTCACTATGTTTTACTTTTATAGTTTCACTTCATTCCATTGCCATATTTCACCAATAAATTTTTCATTTTCCAGTATTTCTTTCATCTCCATTTTCATTATCATCTTGTCTTATTGTCACTTACACAGTTGTTTCCATTTCATTCATTCATAAGCCATATTTCACTCTATGTTTCACATTCTACAGTTGTTTTCACATTCTGCAACTGATTTCGTTCCGCAGTTGATCTTGTTCTGCAGCTAATCTAATTCTGCAGCAACAATTTGTTTATCAATCCAAGTAGTTCATAGTAAAATCATGTATGCAGGTAACTGAATAAAAATCAACTTTGAAGACAAATAATGCCTAAAATACCCGTGGATCAAACACTAAAATATTAGCACGTGGAAGGTAAAGGTTCCAAAGTTAAATACAAAAATTTATTTCAAAAAGAAATTTGAAAACATAAGCTTGTATAACATGAATGATCACATGTCTCCTTAATTAACCATCATGTGATTTGACCACCACGATGTCTCCACCATATCTTCCACCTTCAATAAAAAACTGTCCAATGATTCCTTCATAATTGATCTCCGCTTCAAACTCCATAACTTGTACTTAACCGGTCCTCCACAACTACACCTGTTAACCGTCAGATTAACAACGTGACCTACTTATTATGACTCTCAAACCCTGAATGTTTATTTATTACATGCCAATTCTTAAGTTTTTCTCTCATATTCATGCAGTTATACAGTCATTCTGTTTCTATATCCACAGTCGTTCTGTTTCCATATACCCAATCACTCCATTTCCATATATGCAGTCATTCCATATACACAATCTTCTTATTTTTGTATACACAGCCTTCCTATTTTTGTATACACAGTCTTCTTATTTCCATATACGCAGTCATTCCATTTCTTAGGGAGTGAGAGTAATTTTGAAGGGTAACTGAGAATAGAGGATATGGGGCTTATTGTTAGAACTAAGCCTGTAGGGTTAAAATACATGGAGGGGTATCCGCAGCTAAAGGGAATGTTACAGAAGGTTGGATGGTTATGTTTTATTGAAAATTTTGACTGCTACCACAAGGAAATCACTAAATCCTTTGGAAGGTCATTTGATGGCATGGAAGTGGAAATAGGGGATATCAAATTTGAAGTCACCAAATCCTTCATAGAAGAAGCAACAAAACTCCCAAGGTGAGGAGAAAGATGGTTTAAAAACAAAGAGTTTCATGATGAATCTTGGAAGGTGATTCTTAAAAACCCAGGTAGGGATGTTACAGTCCTTAGAAAAGGGATTCCAATTTTAGCACTCAAAAACAAATGGAGTAGTATGTTGTTAATACTGTAAAAATCTATTATATGTGAAAGAAGGTTTGGGTGTATGTATGTTTATCATGTATGTTTGTTAATAAATTTTCTAGAGAATGGAACCTTCAATCTTCCCTTTTTCCTTCTGAATAGTCTGAGAAGAATGGAAAAAATGTTCAAAAGAAAGTTGAATCAATAGAAACAACTCTATATCATCATGGATTAGTAAAGATTCTAGTTGAATTTAATTTGAGAAGTGTAGGGGATACATGGGAAGACTTCTTGGTAAGGAATTTCTTCCAAGATGCTCCAGATTTATCTGAGGGAAGTCATCTTAAGAGAAGTAGAAGAAGAAAGACCAACATTCATATTCAAGGCTCCTCACAAAAAGATGATGTAGAGATAGCTCCTAAACTAGAGGTTAGGAAGCAGAAAAAACAGAAGAAAATGAAAGAGAGGGCTGAAGAAATCAGTGAGGACATTCCTAAACCCTCATCACCTCAAGAAGATGAACAAATACTCTCTAATAGATTGACCAAGATCAAAGAACAAATCAAGAAAAATAAGGAGAAAGGAAAGAAGAAGAAGGACACAAAGGAAGAAATTATAAGCTTTCAAAACTTGAGGAGGAGCTCTAGACTCCGAGGTAAGGTGAAAAGGGTGACATCAAAAGAAGCCTAGTTTATAAACTTAGAAGAAAAATCCCCACCTCAATCTCCTGATAGTATTCCATTTGAACATAGTCCACAGAAATCTCCTCCCACAAAATTTTGAAGGCAGTCCAAGTAGAGCTTCTCCTAGCATAGATCCAGTCCAACAGAAAATCTATGACTACATAGAGTCACTAGAGAAAAAGAATACCTTGATAGATCCAGGAACCTCAGCCAATCATGAGCAGCCTCCCACCCCACAAGAAAATTTAACTAGCTCTCTCAAATAAGAAATTTTTGAGCTAGAAATTATGAATAGGCACATCCAAAAAGAAAATGAAACCTTGAGGGAATAGAAAAAGATGGATAGAGCTATTCATGACAACACAATGCTACACTTGGGATTATGGTACAAGAGAAATAGAAAGTTGAAAAGGAAAAATAAGAAGCTGAGCAGAGCACTCATTAACCTCAAATATAGACTTCTTATGAAGAAGCCAAGGATGGCAGTTAGTGCAAACAGGAATAGGAAGAGGAAGTTGGATGTGCTAGTAGAAGTATCAAAACAAATGCAATAGGAGGGAGAAGTTCACATTTTTGATTGCATAGGGACATGCAACAGTTTTGCAAATAGGCGTATGTTGAGCCTCAAAACTACTTTTTCCCTAGCAACATTTCTCATCCCTTTCCTTTGTCTTTCCATGAATAAAATGCATTCTCATCATCAATGACTAGTATATATTTCCTTAAGGATGAAATTTAGTGATTTACATATTATACTTTTATGTTTTGTTGTTTGAATAATTTTTTGTCTTTCAGCTATGGAACGCAGCCTATTCTACAACAAATCGATTGTTCTATAGCTATCTTCATGCTTCAACAGGTTACAAGTTTCAAATGAGGAAACCGACCACATGGGCATCTCTGGAATGGTCATGACATGGATCCTATCCTAGTCAACCAGCCCAAATCGACAAAAAAACCAACTCAAGACCACAGTTAAAGGTGGAGTCAAATGAAGAAACCCAGGAGCAATAGGACTTTGTGTCCATTCTTTGTGGCTATTTAATAAATCCGGCAGCTTTTGTTGCAGCATTTACTTGAACTAGCCACTAGTGATAACTGTTTCACACAACTACCTTGCCGACTTAAAGTCACCTATAGTTGATCAATCCATTCACGCAGAACTGTTGTAATACGTGGACCACCTGTATCTAAACTCTCTCAAAGCACAATTAGGATTTTTTTCTTTAAATATCAGCTGTAAAGGACTCCGAAGGGGTTCAAATTTCCTCATGTATTAAGCTCAGGCTTATTGTTCTATAATTTTGAAAAACTCATTTCTTTCTTTTAATATGAAGATCGTAAGTTTTATGGATATGTGAAAGAGTTGCTTGGATATTGATTAAGCACACATAACCTGATCAGTTGCAAAGAGCCCCTGCACTGACTAAGTTTTTATTTCATTTTGTTTTGTCTTTTCTAGCTAAACTATAAATTCATCATTTCCGCTTACAGTGTTCATAATCATTTCACACTAATCTTGTTTATAATGCAATCTTTATCATTTTCTTACTAATGTAGAATAGCTTCTTTCAGTGTAAAATAGTTTATTTTCTTTTAAATTTCTTTCAAATTTTTATCAGTAGTTAGAATTTGAAATGCAATAGCATAATATAATTTGTTTTACTTACTATTTCACTAGTATTTAAATTTTCAATCAGATTGGTCAGTGCCATTACTGTTCTTGCCATTTTAGTACTAGTTTATCAAGTCATGGTGTTAATGAATGTTTCTGAAGAGCCCTTCTAGTTGATAACTCATCTTAAACTAAGTGGTCGAATACTTCATTCATGCAATGAGTCTTTTCTGCATTTTTACATTTATCTTCTCTTAGAATAATGACGTACAGAATTCCTCCAAATGTCATCACAAGGAGATTTTTCTCCCAAAATTGGGAGGTAGAGTAACTAAGTATTTCATTTAGTTTTGTTTTTGTAATTGATTAGACATTAGTTGCAATTTTACTTTCATTTTTTAGCATTTCATTTAGTTTTGTTCCATAATAGATTAGACATTAGTTGCAAATTCACTTTCAGTTTAAGTATTTCATTTAGTTTTGTTTTTGTAATTGATTAGACATTCGTTGCAATTTTACTTTCAGTTTTTAGTATTTCATTCAGTTTTGTTTCCATAATGGATTAGACATTAGTTGCAAATTCACTTTCAATTTAAGTATTTCATTTAGTTTTGTTCTTTGTAATTGATTAGACAGTAGTTGCAATTTTTCTTTTTACTTTTTAGTTCATGATTTGGAAATAATGATAAGAGGAGAAATAGAAACTCTATTTTCATTTCTTGATTAAACTTTGCTTCCAAATCTTACTTATGCTCTTTTAATTCTCATTTCTTTAGGTTCTTAGCAATATTTACAAAAGTTAGATTTAAGATTTTGTTAGTTTACTTGTAAATCATAGGGATTAAAAGACCAAAAAAAACCCAAAACAACATAAAACATAAAAACAATAAAGTAAGAAGAGTCATGCAGCACAAACAGTGCACTACACTTCATCAATTTACAATACCTGGATTGATAATTTATGTATAGAAATTTAGGACACTAAATTGACCAAACACTTGCGCTGCTTCAGCTATCATTTCCTTCTCTTCAATGAGAAATTCACTTGAAACAACACATGAGAACAAAAGAACACATAATAGAGCACAACAATGAACTATTCACTTGCAGAGTCAAGGAATCATAAGCTATCAAATATATTTCACACATGATATAGGAAATCACCATTTATTGTATTAATATGAGAAAAAGTAAAGCTTACAACCATGCCTTGACGTCGCAAGCTTCCTCGAAGGGTCCAGTTAGTCTGTTTCCATAAGTATTCACTTTCAAAGGTCTCCTAGGAGGCTGATGCCTCTCTCTCTCACTCAAAGCACTAGTATTATGCTAAGGAAATCTTCCTTCTTATAAAACCATTTGACACTAACACTCCAAAACCAATTGTTATGCTATAAACAATCCACACTACAAACTATCAATCCAACACCAAGAACTTGCTAATTTGCTCACACCCAAAAACTAGCTGATCATAGCAATGGGAAATGCTTTTATAAGACGAGGAGCCTCCATAAATGAGGGAGAGAGAGCTTATCTTCAAGGGAGGTTTCTCAAAAGGTAGAACCACCATCTCAAATGAGGAAAGGTGAACTTCCTTGACCCAACAACCAATTCCAAAACCACCCAAAAGCATTATGTTTGAACTAATTCACCATATCTGGGTCATCGCAAGTCAAACACTAGGACTCAGAGACGACGTCACGAAGCCAAATTGTACTCAGAGCTATCGTCGCAAGTAGGACACTGATGACTTACGATGATCTCTAAAATTTGACTGTCACAGAGAACAAATGTACCCCTGTGATGGTGTTGCGACGTTCTAGTCCACTCTAGGCTATCGTCATAGAAAGAATGAGGTTGTCTTACGACGATCTTGAAACATGGGTAAAAAGGGTCAATCTTCAGGATTAAGAGCATCGTTAATATTCTTGAATGATTTGGAATATGTGGACACATTTGTTTGAGGTATGACATAAAGAAGATGTCGTTCAGGGACCGACTTTACCTAGGATCAGGGGATACGGGGTCGGTGACAAATTACTATGTAACACCCTAGGCATGATTTTCCCAATCATAAAATCAGATAGCTTTCCCACCACATGAATGGTGAGTGGGTCCCTTGAATTATTTTTAGGCTTCTTAGCACAATATTCTCTAAGCATTCCTGCATATATAGGTAAATCCCTCATGGCTTGCAGCAGGGGAATCTTAACAAATAAATTTTGTAGCTCCCCTAATAAATCGAACTCAGCTTAAGGGATCTGTTTACTGAAAGTCAACCTTTCTGGATAGGGAGGTTGAGCTTGGTGTTTTTGAGTAACTTGCGGCTGAGGAGGTGTATAATTTTTACTGACTTGGTTTGATTCCTCTTCAACCATTTCTAGTTCCTTTACCTCATCACCAACTTGTTCAATGATATCAAGTGAGGGTTGAGCATCTACTTCCTGCCCAGATCTTAAATTCATATGATACAATAATGTGGTGGAGATGTTGTATGAAGGTAGGTTGAGGGTGTCAGCTTTTTGAGCCCCTTTATTGTTAGGATTTGGATTGGGTTGGATGGGAAGTTCAAGACGAACAAGCTGATTACCAGAGGGTACATTAGAGGGCAACTGGAGTTTTCATTGTTGCATTGACTAGGGAAACTACCCAGGAGGAGAAGGTCCTCGCCAGTTATAAGCCCACAAGGAACTCGAACTGGCTTGAGGAGCCCATTGCTACCAAGGTGGAAACTGGTACTGGGGCCACATAGGTGGATAAGGCATGGACTGGGGACCCATATTAAAATTACTAAAATATTGAGATGGATCTTAAAACATACCCTGATTTCTCATTAATGGCTGAGGTTGCCATGGCTTTTTAGGTCCCATAAAATACAATTGCTCCATCTCTTCGCTTGTCCCTTGAAAAACTACTTTCAATCCCAGCAAGGATGTGCATGAACTTGTCGCATGATTCAACTCACAGATTGCACACTCCTCTACAAATTTTAATGGGCATTCCCTCTATGGTTGTTTCTTCCTACATTTTGGGAAAAATATAGCCATCATTCTTTCTAATTCTAGTTGTTTATGTTTTACCTGCAGCATGTCTATTTGTTTAGACAGGGTACTCAGGATATCAGTCCTCAAGTTGTCCAACAAATTTCCAATTTCTACTTTTGTGACACCTCCACTAGATACTTTTGTTGACTAAATCCCTTGTTTATTCCTTTCAACTCCCCTTGAGTATTGGATGCACAACTCACAAATGTTGTCAAAGTTCTCCTTTGATATATCTCCCTTTCCAACTATATTTAACAATTCCAAAGAGTCCTCTCGAAAGGCCTGAGAAGGATAATTTTCAAAATGTCCTTATCCAGGTCAGAGTGACCTGATCTCTGCAATGTGTATTTGAAGCATTCCACGTAGTATTCCATATTTTCATCCTTGTTCTGTGTAAGCTTGAAAAGTACTCCCTTAATGTCCCGTGATTTACACTAATCCCGGTACTTCTCCAGGAAGGTAGTTTTCATCTCCTCCCATGTTGTAATAGTCCTTCCCCCAAGACCCATAAACCATTGCAGGGCTATCCCTTTTAGCATAGCAAGGAAGATTTTCAATTTCTGAGCATCCATTATATAATCATATCCCCGACACACAATGTCAAATTCAAAAAAAAATGTGTCGGTATCTTCTTAAGTAAGCCCATAGAAGCTAGGTAAAGTTGTTAAAGGAATGGGCTTTGTTGGTGTGCTAGTCCCAAGATCCCTAATTAGGAAGCCAATCGTGGAGGTTGTAGGTGCCATGAATATCCTCCAATACTCGTTGGGGATTTCGGCAAGCTCTCTAAGAAATGATGGAAGGGCTCTTATCACCGGGGTTTGAGTGTGATAGAAATATCCCTACAGTTTCTTCCCTTCTATCATAGTGGTTTGACCCTTCAGACCTCCTCTCTGTAACCTATTCTCCCTACTACAGTGGGTTGGTTCCACGAATGTTCTAATCACAACTTCTTATTCTAATATAAGCAACGGTACCCCTTTATCAAGTGTAATGTTGCTTGTCTCTTCGGTTGCTGGAAGGGTCCGCTGTATCGAACCAACTAGGGTTGTTGTGAACATCATTGGTTGATCTACAGTTTGTCCTTCCGATCTTGTCTGTATACCCAGCCTTACAATAGCACGAGAATATGCCTCTGATTCAGATTTCACGATGATTTGTTCGATATCAGTGTTCCTTCCCAAATCCTATCCTCCCTTCTTTGGGGCTCTTCCTCTGCCCCTTTTATTGGAATCTTTGTTCATACAAGTTGATGTGATGAAAATATAGATATCATCAAAATGCTCAAGATCTGGAGTAGGGCGTCAAAAGACCATTCCTTCCATAGGACGAGAGATCAACAGAAAGGAAAACAACTTAAAGAAAAATAAACCTGGGGTTTAGGGCCTGGAGCAGGGTGTCAAAGGACCCTTCCCTCCCCAGGATAAGAACCCAAACAAAAGAAAAGAGTACACACAAGAGAATCCAACACTCGGAACCTAAAGCAAGCGTCAAAGGACCACTCCCTCCCCAAGACAAGAGATTGGGTTTTCCCAAAATAAAAAACAAACAAGAATGAAAAAATAATTTAAACTCAGGGCATAGAGCAAGGCGTCAAAAGACAACTTCCTCCCAGGATGAGAGATTGGGCCTAAAAATGGAAAAAAAAAAAAAAAAAAAAAAACCAACAACAACAACAACAAAGAAATAATTATGCTCAGGACCTGGAGTAGAGTGATAAAACTCATTCTCTCTTCAGGACGAGAGATTGACCCTCTAGTCAATACAGATCATGTCTTGCACCTTGTTAGCCTTCACCGACAACGGTGCCAAAAAACAACAACAACAACAACAAAACAAAGAAATAATTATGCTCAGGACATGGAATAGAGTGATAAAACTCATTCTCTCTTCAGGATGAGAGATTGACCCTCTAGTCAATACAGATCATGTCTTGCACCTTGTTAGCCTTCATCGACAACGGTGCCAAAATGTTGGTGTCTAGGTATGAACAAATTTGTCAACCCTTTTATTACGTTAATTCATCAATCTGGGTGGTACTCTTTTCAAGGTAACACGCAAGGTATATGCAGGGGCAAGATTACACTCTACATCAACCAAAGGTTCGTAGTTAAGGAATCAAAACATTGCTCTAACCGTAACAAAAATAATTGCAGAATTTAAAAAGGCATTCACAACAATCTATGTAATATGCCACCAGCAGGTGATGATCGAGGTGCCACCAGCAGAGCGACTCAAGGACGAGTCATGAAATTTTGTTGGGGCCCTATTGGGAAAATGTCCCCTAGGGTAAATTTTGTAACTAATTTTGTTAATTATGTAAAGTCTCCACATTTTAAGGGAACAAAGTGTGAAGTTCATAAGAGTCAAAGGGACTTTAGTCCCTTAGTTTAAGGATGTTTTGAGACATGCCCATCATTTGCAAACCATGGTATTGTAAAAGAAGAAGTTATATAAAAAGGTCATAGCGATTCATAGGAAGTCAGTTAGCCATTGAAGATCAATGAATGGGAAAGTAGTATGAGGTAAAAAAGTTTGTTTTCTGTACTTAAGCGAAGGGGAAGGCTCTTGTAGATGTGTGCGCAGAGACCTTGGTAAGTCTGCAAGCTGAGTGTGTGGGCCCATACAATTGTGTGCGCAAGGAAGGGAAGTCTATAACAAAAGGATTATATCTAATAAAGACTAATTTTGGAGTAATAATTGTGTATCTATGCCTTTACATTTACTTATGAAATTTATGTGTATTCGCTTTGTTTTCTGCAATTATCTAAAGAAACACTTAATTGGTGCATGAAAGTAGTAGATTTGATAGTTTACATGATGTTATGAAAGTCTTAAGTGTTCTGCAAAGGGTTAAATATTTTTTCTGTAAGTTACTGTGATTTTTGCATTTAAAGGGTTAGGGTTCGAGAAGGTCGAGATAAATCCCTAAAAGTAACAGAAACCCATCACATAGATCTTTGTATGCAGAAACTTGGTTTTGTCATCCCATAATACTGCTTCAGGCGAGACTATAGCCTGCACTACATGGGTTGTTGCTGAAAGGGCCAGTAGCTTATGGTTTTTTTTACTTGGTGCAGCTAACTTTAAACTTAGGTCAGGACCCCTCAAGCCAACAACACCTCCCAACAAGGTAATATTGTTCCTTGATGGCATCTCGGAAAGCATTCCAAGTGGGTGAGGCTAAAAATAGTGAGGATTCCCTCTCGTCCTTTTATTCACAGTAGGTTTCCCACCAGTCCTTAACGTGTGGGGCAACTTTGAGAAGTGAAAAAGTAACCTTTTCCTAATTGGAGAAGTCATGAACTAAAAACTATCCTTCCAACATATTTAACCATCAAGTCTACAGTGTTTGCATCTATTTTTCCTTCAAATATGGTAATATCAAAGTTAACTTGTACCTTAAAAGGAGTGGCACCTCCAGAGTTGTTGTTGGATGAAGATGTGTCTCATGTGGGTAGTTGTCAAAGGATCTGGGAAAAGTTATCCATGATCGTGTTCCTTTGTCACTCAAGGGCTTCCTCAAGAAATATTCTGAAAGGATCTCCTACCCCTTCGTCTTTATTTTCTTCTACCATGGGAGGTCATCAAGGTTTGTGAGGCTGGTGTTACAAAGGTTCAACCAGTTCAAGTGCTAAATGTTATGCAACTAGCTCAGAAAATAAAATAATATATAGACCAATGACTTCAAAATCAACCTCTTCAAGGGGAAACCTCCTTTACATTACACAAATGAAAAATTCTTCGATGATTCAAATGAAAAAAACTCCTTCCTATATATAGGAGTAGAAGGGGTCACACTATAATCAGAGTCGACATAACGATAATAATGTAAGGGCACAACAATAAAAATAAGGGGGCTACACTAATAACAATGAGGGAATACACTAGTATTATAGGGGTCTAACATGCCCCTCTCCTTAAAAAAAAGTGTTGTCCTCAACACTTGAGTATTTCTAAATGCTTCTGTATAAAATTCTCATCCTCCCATGTGGAATTTTCCATGGATAAGTTCTTTCACTTGAGTAGATACTCTGAAATTGATCGATTTCATAGTTGTCGAGTTCTAGATTGCGTGACTGCTTCAGGTTCCAATATTATTTTTCCTTCCTCATCAAGTTCTGGCAATATTGTTTGAACTAAGAGCTTATCACCTATAACCTTCTTTAAGCATGAAATAGGGAAAATTGGGTGCACTTGGGAAGATGTAGGAAGCTCAAATTTGTATGCCACAGTACCAATCCTTTGCAACACCTTGTAAGGACCATAATACTTTGGTGATAATTTATTATCCTTCTTATCTTACTTAAGGGATATGTTTTCGTATGTTTGTAGTTGTAAAAATACCCAGTTGCCTACATCAAAACTTCTTTTGTTGTGATGTTGATAAGCTTGTTGTTTCATTATATTAAGTGCCAAAGTGAGGTTATCCTTTAAGAGTTGGAGAACTTGTTGTTGATGCTCGATGTGATCTTCCACTACTTGAACCTTAGAATTTTCTCATAAAGATGATATGATGGATGGTGGATGATATCCATAAATTTCCATAAAAGGGGTGATTTTTGCTGCAGTATGGAAGGAAGTGTCATACCACCATTCATCTAGAGTGTTGGCTTAAGGGGACCTGACCCAAGTTCAGAGTTGTTTGCACCAACCAACAAAACCATAACTGCTAGCCCTTTCAACAACAACCTGCATAACGCAGGCTACAGTCTCACCCAAATCAATATTGGGGGATGCTAGAACCAGGTTTTTGCATCCAGAGATAGTGTGATAAGCGGTCGTAAGCTCTTGTAGCTTAGATCTACCTTCACGTAGATCGGTATCCTTCTATGGTCTAATGTTTTAACTCTAAGGAGATGGCTTCTCGACCTTTTTGAAGGTCTGAAATCAGTCTTTAAAGACCCTAAAGAGGAAAACCATCCACTTTTGCACACTAATTAATAACCCTATATCTACCTTCACGTAGATCTACCCAATTTATCATAAATCATAACAAAATTAACCGTTAACTTTGTGAACATAGATAATTACTTAAGACATGCATAAATATGATAGATTCAATTGTTTGAGCAGCATTTATACATTATTCCATAGAAACATATTATATAGCGACAAAACATAATATAAACAGAATTAACAATAATACTCAGATGCAAGATATTTCTTCAATATTAGTCTTTATTAACCTTCAACATTCAGATTACAAAGTTCTTTACCCTGCGCACTCAACTGCAGGGGTTCATGCACTCAACTGCAAACTTACCAAGGCCTCCTGTGCACTCAATTGTAGGAGCCTTCCCCTTTTGCCTAAGTATAGGAAATAGATCCTTCATGCCTTATAACTTGCCCAAAATAATATTTATCTTGACTTCAAGTTATCAACTACTTCCTTTAGACTCGCTATGACTTGTTATGCCTCACTATATATAGATTTCTTCAATACAATACCATGGTCTATGGACCATGGGTGAGTCTCAAAACTAACCTATTACTTATCCAAACAAGGGGTTAAACCCCTTTGAATCCTATCTAGTTGCACGCTCTGCATCCACATTTCGTGGAGACTTTACAATATTTTACAAAAAATGGCTTAACTAACCCTAGGGACCCTATCCCAACAAACCCCCAAAATATATATCGTGACTCACCCTCGAGTCACTCAAGTAATGCCTTGACCTTGTGGATTACCTTATCAGGCAGTGTATTTTATAGTCCCGTAATCCCTTGAAACTACCTGGATTACTAAGACTATCCTGCTTCCATATATTCATTGTGCAGGGGAAGGATCCCCTATGTATAGCTTCAGCCTACTTCCATTCACTTTTCCATGGAATGGTTCCCCATTTAGCTTCACGATCTGAACTGCACCACCATTCATGATCTCCTTAATAGCATATGGCCCCAACCAGTGCATTTGAAACTTTCCTGGAAATTTCGTGAACGTGTTGTCATATAAAAGCACTAAATCATCTACCTTAAACATGCGCAACTTGATATGATGATCATGCCATGCCTTCTCATATTCTTTTTGCACTTACTGGTAAAATCCTGCAAGAATCATTCTTCTTCTAACTCTATGATCTGTGTGAGTTGTTCCTCCAAGGTCTTGGAATCTGCCATCCCTGTCAATGTTGCAATATATAAACTTGGGACAATATACTCCATAAGCATTACTGCTTCAATTCCATAGACCAACCTAAATGGTGTTTGATCTGTCAACTTCTTGCAGGTCTTCCTATAAGCCCATAAAATAGTAGGTATGTGCATGTCCCAGTCATTCCTCTGTGCATTGTAGACCTTTCTCAATGCATGCTCCAAAATCTTGTTAAAATCTCCCACCGTTCCATTTGCTTGTGGGTGATAGGGCATGCTCTTTTGATGATACACCTAGAATTCTTCAAGCATCATGTTGATCGTTTCATTCAAAAAATGTGTATCCCTATCACTCATCAATATCTTAGGGCATCCAAACCTCATTAATACATATTCAAACAAAACTTCGTAGTAGTGGTCATTGTACAATCCTTCATTGGCTGCACTTCTTCCCATCTGGTTAAGTACTTTGCTGCAGTAATGATGTACCACGCACCCGTCTTTTTACCTGGTGGTTGTATTGAACCTATAAAATCAATGTCCCATTTATCAAATACCTGCAACGAAACCTGAGGATTTAGAGGCAACTCATATGTTCATGAAGGTTTCCCTATCCTTTGGCAAGCATCGCAAGCCTTGCAATATGCCTTAGAATCCTTATGTAATGTCAGCCACCATAACCTAGCATGCAAAATCTTTTGTGTGGTCGCTTTTCCTGCGAAGTGACATCCTACCACTCGTCCATGGGATTCAGCTAGGATACTAGTGTGTTCAAACTCCAAAACATACCTTTGCAATATCTCATATGTTCCCATATTATACAAATGACCCACAATCACTTAAAAATTCGCAGCGTGAACTACTAACTCCTTCTTTTTTTCAGTGGAATAACCTTTTTGAGTTTTTCCTGTTGTTAAAAACTAAATGATATCAGCAAAATGATTGTCCATGATGTGCACCACAAAGAGTTTTGCATCCAGTAGTCCTTCCTCCAAACTACTTGGTTCTTCACCCATTTCAATCCTTGATAAATGGTCTAGGCCTAGATTCAGCCTTCCAGTTTTCACAATCACTTCAAAGTCATACTCCTGGAACAATAGTAACCATCTACATATCTTACCCCCCAACACAAGCTTATTGACCAGATACTTCAGTGCGGAGTGATCTGTATACATTTTAAAGTTTCCACCCAACAAATAATGCCTGAACTTTTGCAATGCGTAGACCATCACCAGCCCTTCACACTTTGTAGTAGAGTAATTCTTCGCTCCCTTGGATAACTTTTTCTCACGAAAGCTATTGGATGATCAATCCCTCCCTCACCTACTTATGTTAATATTGATCCTAGCACAATGCAAGAGGCATCTACATGCACATGGAACTCCTTCTTCCAGTTTAAAAATACCAAAATAGGCATTGTCACCATCTTTTCCTCCAAGTCATCCAAACTTCCCTAACAGTCTTCATCCCAGCAAAACATCGCATATTTCTTTAATAATTTCTCCATCGGCGCAGTTATCTAAGCATATTCCTTGATAAACTTTCGATAATATCCAGTGTGCCCTAATTTCACGCGTAGTTTTACATCCTGAGGAACCTCCAAATTCACAATTACGGTGATCTTTGTAGGGTCCACCATCAATCCTTACTTACATACAACATGGACGAGAAAAATTCCAAAGTGCACACATAATATGCACTTCTTCAAGTTCAGCACGATCTGATACCTTTGACATGTATCCAGTATAAGGCACCGGCTCGCAACATGGCGCTTCACTAATCCAAACACAATCCAATTGTCAAAATATACCTCTAAGAATTTATGAATAAATTCTTTGAACACTGCAATCACAACCCAGGAAAATATTGCAGGCACGTTCTTCAATATGAATGGCATAACTATATATTGAAAGCATCCCCATTCAGTCACGAAGGTTTTTTTTCTTCGATCTTTTGGCACGATCTTTATTTGATGATATCCTGAAAATCCATCAATGAATGAATATGCCTTCTATCCACCAACATTCTCTAACACTTCGTCAGTAAACGGTGTTGGAAATAGATCATGCATGCATGCATCATTCAGCTTCCTTATATCTATGCATATAGGAATCTTTCCTTTCTTTTTCTTTTCTTGGACCACCATTGGGCTTACCCAATCCGATTCCTTCATTGGCTCAATAATATGGGCATCCAACATATTATCCACTTCTTGGTGCACCTTGTCTTTATATTTTGGATTTAGCCGATAAGACCTCTACTTAACAAGCTTTGCATCCATCTTCAATGTGATCTTCATAAAACCTACATATCCGATGATTCCTTTCAAATCTAAAAACTTCATTGGGAATAAATCCTAGTACTCACACAAAAGCTCAACTACCTTATCAACCATGTCTTTGTCCCAATAGTCTCCGATCTTCATAAAATTAGGCTCGAATTCAAAGTCAGTGTTTACTTATCAATTTTTCAAAGGTTCTGATACATCTGGGTTAACCACCTTTGGTCCTTTGACTTCACGTTGTCCTTCTATTTCTGGAATGGTAATATTCCATGGGTCATCTTCTTCTTCTTCAGCAGTCACATTATAACATTCTAGTGCATGGTGCAACTACATACTCTAATCCGACTAAGTCCATTTGACTAGTTCCTTTGGTGTTTCTAATATAGCTTCTTTTATCTCTTGGAGCACTTCATCAATACTTTCAAACCTATCCTCAAATCTAAAGGTTAATATAAATATTTCCCTTAAAATGTCCCATTCAGTCGTTCCATGGCAAAGCTCCATCTCCAAATACCAGTTCATTGGGATTGTATCTAAAGTATGACAAAAAATGTACACCCATTATGGTTGTGGTTTTGTTCCCCAATCCTTAGTCCATCATGCAAAATGATCGCGTGGATCATCTTTCCCATTGTATTTTTCTATCATTCTAGTATTAGCATACCCAAACCTTAATTTCATCATTCTCTTGTATTATTTCCATCCAGCAAATTTCTCCTTATGCGTACCCCACCATTAGGCAGGTGTAGCGTGCAATGCCAACTCTAGTTCCTGGAATCGATGCTCTTCTAGTACTTCCATTTCAAATTCATCTAAAAATAGTTCCACATCAGTCAAACCATCATAATGCAGAAGGTTTCTTACCTCAGTGATTTGGTCATCATATTGCAACGGAGTGTGGATAATTCATGTAACTGATTATGCCAGTGATCCAGGTGGATGTTGGTGGCCACCTTCCTATCCCATTTGGACCCCCGCAACTGTCTCTTTCAATTTTTTAGTTTCCGTAATTGTAGCACAATTTACTATTTTTAGCCGTTTTTCGGGTCCTGAACTTCCGGAGCCATTTTGAGGCCCTAAACAACGTTTTTTGGGAAATATGGGAGCAACATGGGTCCATGGACCGATGTTGCCCTTCCTAAAGTGGTAGCTCTCAGATAGATCTTTCTAACGAGCTATCATATGCGTCAAACGGAGATTGTATGCCAAAGTTACGACCCCGGGAAATTGATGTAGCAATTTACCCAAAACGGGGCCCACAATTTGGCGTTTCATCTTCTAAGGGTCGGTTTTGGAATGTGAAGGGTTTTCCATTGTTTCTCAATATTAAATAGGCCTTCGAGCCTCATTGTAACACAAGTTCGGAATAGTTTAGAGAAATGTAGCCGCACATCTCTTCTCAGAGATAAGCTACCATCGTCCTAGCTGATTTATTCCCAATTCTGGTTGTAAACATATTTCGGTGTTTTCCATTAATGAAATAAAGTGTTATTTCCACTGCATCTCTTTATTTATGGTTATCGCATCTCTGTGTGTATGGTTATCTCTGTAATCTATTGCGTTCCTATTTAAATTCAGATCATTGCTCCAGCAATAAGCTCCTTAATGTCAATCAAGCATCTGAAAAAAATAGACAAGAAACCAAAGCACACATGACAACATAAAATACATTCAACCTACTTAAGAGGCTAAGGAATCTTAAGCTATCAAATACCAGATGAAATTTATATAGGAAACACAATATCAGTTGTATTATTATGATAATAAGGAAAGTACAACCTTTGCCTTAGCATTGCAGGTTTCGTTTGGTATGTCTGGGTTCCAACACCACTATTATCATCTAACGATCCCCTCACACAAGTGAAGCTCAAGGCTTCTTCCTATTTTCTCCAAACCAAACAAACTAAAAACTTATTCTCTCTTTACAAATGAAAACTAGAAGGCTAAGGCTATCAAGATTTTGCAGATTATTCAAGCTCCTTCATTAGCTAGCTGAGGTTGGAAAAGGAGAAGTTTACATAGCTTGAGGGAGGCGACATGGATCCTCTTATTATGGGGAGGTATTATCCCTTTTGGTTTGTTCAATTTTAATACTGGAAATGAACCCAAACAGTCTCTCTTGGCTTTATCTCGACTAACCATTTACCAGACTTCCATTCACGAAGCTTCTAGACCTAGAAGTTTCGATTCCATTTTAAAAACATTCCAAAATAGGATCGACGCGGGTAAGGGATGGATACCAGACTCATTAGATCAGCGTGAGAAGAAACCGAGGGATAGCGTCAGCCTTTAAAACTGAGTTTGAAGGGATATTCTCTGGAAATGATGTAAGAGGGAAATGTTCTACAGATGAAGAGTAATGTAAAGACACGTTCTTCATGATAAGAAAATACATGAGGTTCACTGTAGAGGTCCTCCAGGATTGAGGAATGGGGAGTACACGGATAGTGAAAAAATGTTGTGTAACAAATGTTGGCTAAAGCATGAAGGTTGAACAAGAGTGAGGGGTGAAATTCTTACAAGTAGATGCGTGGAACTAAAAACTATCGCCGAAAAACCTACAATAAAGTATAGATACATATACATCACTGAAATATATGATAAAAGATACATGAAATCAACATCTATCCTTCGAAATATGAATTTAATAACATTTGATTTATCCTTTTAAAGAATATTTAAAAATATAGCAAATACTATATATATAATGTATGGTGTTCTTATAATGTCATCCTTAAAATAAAGTGCTTTGATCATGTGTATCATGTATATGTAATTAGTTGCATTAACCAATTCATTTTATAATTTATTTATTTATTTATTTATTTATTTATTTATTTTTTTTTAAATTAAAAAAAAAATTATAATAAAAATGGATCAACATGTTCTATTAAATCATGAGAAACATGCATCGTATATTATATTAGTGAAAACATCAGAGGCCTCACTCCTACTAGATTTGTTTCATTGAAGATAGAAGTGGAAGATCCTAGCTAATAGCTTTTCATAATAATAAGACTGAAGATTTACAACCCAGGAGGCCCAAAATTGACCAAAAAACTCAAAATGTACCAAAAGCATAGATTCTCTAGCCAGATTACCTGGATCTGGGTTGACACAAGCACCATTACCTGGTCATCGAAATTCCTCATGTACATGTGCTTCCATATGCGAAATTCTTACTTTGAAAGCATCCAACCACTCTTGCAAGTATTTTTGGCCCCTTTGAGGAGAGGCTTTGTTGTCTAAGATGTGCCATTGATTATATTAGATGTTCTGCAAAAAGCTCATGACTTCATGGTGATATTGTTTTCGATCTCTCTCTTGCTACTCCAATGTTATAGTTACCACCCGAATTTGATCCTCAAGTGAGTCAAAAGGGGGTGGGATGTCCACATGCCTAGGTGGGGACTCTCGCTACTCCTCCATAAGGACCTTCACTCTTGGAATAGAACTAAGTATGTGGTGGTCCTCTAAGTGTCTCCTCAACTCGAGGGACCAGACTGACAAATTGATAGGCCACTTATTATAATTAACTTACTGCCAACCAATGCACTCACTGTGAAGCAAGCAAAAATTGAGCCGACAAAATCCCTCCTCCCCATAATAAACAAGAAGCTAAAAAACCAGACTTGACAACTTTGGACGCTCAAAAGTCCCCAAAATAAAAGGACACCTCACCACTAGACATATGCTTTAGGGTTAAATTTTATCCTATTCAACTCCCTCCTCCATAGCAGAAGCCATAGCAACTAAGAATTAACTGAGAATCAATTCAAGTCTTTGTTGGATAGATTTTTATGGCTTAGATGCCCCTGGGTTGTGGTTACGCAAACCACAAGTTAGACGTGATAGCCATCACAACACTCACATTATCTAGCAAAAAAAAAAGAAAAAAGAAAAAGAAAAACAAACTTTCATTTTTTTTATTGTAATTATATTAATATTTATATCACATCAATTATAATACACTAGGTGAAAGTGATATTTGTTTGTTTATATAGTGCTAATAATTTATATTTTTATATTTACAATGTAAAAAAGAAGTGATACAAATTATATTTAGTATTATGATAATTATATGAAAATGTTGTGTACGATTTTTTTTTTAATTTTCATATTCTTTTAATGCATAATTTAGGAAACATTTTTAATTTAATTTAATATAAATTGTTTTATAAAATTATATTTTTGAAAAATAACTATTTTATTTTAATATTCATATCATAATCAAGTTTTATTTAACATGACTATTTTCTTAAAATTTATCTCTTAAAATTAGCAATATTTTTTTCATCTTAACAATATAATCATATTCACATATAATTAATCCTACAAAATTTATCAATTTAATCAATTAATGACTATACGCTTTTATAATATAATATTGAATCTTTCAATTTTACAAATACCATAATTTTGACCAAACAAGTTTAACAATAACAAATTTTATTTGTTCTAGACATTTTAACTAGTAAAAATTTAATTATTATTTTTGGTAAACTTGTAAACACACACACACACATATAAACCATGTCTATGGCCTACATCTTGACTAGCTCTAGTATGCTTGAGTGGAAATCAAACTGAGAAGATTTGACTAGGTTCAAACTAGAGTCTTTCCAAATCTACAGTTGAAGCTAGTAGTAGTGAGGCTTATCATTATAATAGATACAAAAATTGGCTATGAAAGAAATAAAAACCAGGTAAGAAAAAACATTGGAAACATGAAAATTATAAACCATGGGTATTGTTCAATGTATTGATGGTGGGTTTGTGCAAGAGAGAGACCATAAAATTAAACAACTATAGCAAACATTCAGGGTGGTTGAGACATGGCGGATCCCTATCATGAAACAATGTTGTCTCCATTTGATACACTCTACCACCCATAATCTAATATAGTAGGTGGAGCTCCTCCATCCAATGTGATGATGACAGAACACAAAAAGTTGTTTCCCTCTTACTTACTAAGATTGGTAGACAGAATGACGTATGTGCTAGCTAAAATATGAAACCAACCCAAACCTCCCTTTAACATTCCTTCAATCATTTCAAAAACATCACCCAATTGATTAATAGCTTCCATTTCCATCGCCATTGAATGAATGCTCACGGGTGAGTAACTACCCAGCGTTCTCTCGCTTAGGGTGAATTAAATGCCATATCCAGGACCTTCTTGATCCAACAAGTGGTCAAACACCTCACTTTCGAATCCACGAGATTCTCCCAATTTGTCATCGCCTTATGAGCCATCCTCAAGGGCCTTGTATGTGTGGTAAAGAACTTCAGTGCATGGGGGTTTATATTCATTACACCGTACATCCTTGTGAATTGTCCTATCAAAGAAAAAAATAATGAAATTACTATGAATATATATGATATATTTCATTAACATATTATTAATTATTTGTATCCTAGGTGGTTGGGAGTAGGAATGGAATCCTCTCCACCTAGGTTCAATTCTAACAAGTGACATGATGAGTGTTTACAACATCAACGAAATAAGTATGTTCCTCATATGAAAGATACAACATTGTACTTATATATATCTTTGAGGGTTAGCTCAATTGGTTGAGTCTTTGTATTTAAAGCATCGTTATTGTTGAGAAATCGTGAACTCAATTTTATTGACACCCTTATAGAAATACTTTTAAGATAATTAAAAAAATAATAAATTTTAATATAAAATAAGTGAACATTAATATTTTTAAATATTAAAATAAAAACTTTCTCCATAGAATATTGTTTTAATATTTTTATTAAATTTATTATAAAAATAAAAACATTCTCAAAACCATTATATATAGAATTATATATGATAATCTTTTTAATACAAAAACTCTAAATTTTTAAATAATGTGATTTTAATTTTTAAAAATTTCCAAACTTTGATTCATCTCTAAGTTAGATGAATTATAATAATACGTGTGATATTAAATTAAGTCAAATGAGTATTAAATTAACGTGTCAGCTTTTGGGTAAATTCTTCCGCATAAAAAGAATGATAATTATTTTAAATATGGATTAAAAAAATCTTCCGCATAAAAAAATATAATTATTTTAAGTATGGATCAGTTTAGCCAACTGTCCATGAAATCTTTATAATTTATTCAAAATTTAGAATAATGGTTTTAGTTAAAATGAAAATTGAAAATAATATTTATGAAGCCAAAAAATAAGATTATTATAATTTAATGGTTGTTAATATTTAAATAAAGTAATATAGGATTATTATTATTTGAAATTTTATTTAAATAGTTTTTAAAATGTTTTCTTTTAATATTTAATGATATAATCTTAAAATATTGATATTTATTTGAAATTTAATTAATATTTAATAATTATAAGGTTTTTTTTAATTTATTGTTTTTTTTGTTTTTTTATTTTTTTTTTTTGCTGGGCAAAGGCTACGCTAATTATATTAAAAAAACCAAAAATGTATGTACAAGAGGTGAGAACCTCTGAGAGCGAGTGTTCAGCTCTCTGGCAAAGCTTGCTTCATCAACCTGGATTGTCTGCATATACAAGCTGGAGATTCCAAAAAATACCAGCAGAGATGGTTTGTGCTGTGACATAGACTGACTAAGACAGACATAGACCGACATTAACATGCAAAGAAACTGGAAATTAACCCAGACCCCGAGACCCATTACAAGAAACAACTTTTGTGACCAGCATTTTCATAATTGCTTCACGCCCCCAGACCAAAACTAAGCAAAAAGGAAAATACAACTTTCGCCAGGCTTACCCTTGACACCCCTGCCATTAGTTGCCTTGCTTCTTCCGCGCCTCAGCTTCTCGTTCTAGCACTCGTTTCTTGCGGTCTTCTGCTACACGACCCGCGTCCCGTTCCCAAGTAACTTCCATGCCAACCGGAATATCTTCAATACGTTCAATACCCGGTGGTAATTGGAGGTACAGAGTGTAATCAAAAGAGTCTTCAGACTCTTCCGTCTTTGGCTTGCTCTGAGGAGAGGAAGGCCTGTCGATTTGAGCTTCCTTTTGAGCCTCTGGTGGACCTTCAGAAATAATCACGGGTTCTTTCCCTTTGAGGCTGGTGATTTCTTGTAAGGCTTCCACCTGCTCTGCTGAGTAACCATAGGTGCTTTCCTCATCCATCTTGCTCTGTAGTTCTGGGTTGTAGGAGCTGTCCTTTATCTCGGAAGTATTGTCCGAAGAGGGAGGCGTCTTTTCCTCCATTTCAGCCTTCCAACTTCCTTCCGCCTCATCCTCCTCAGCAAAAATTACTGTTATTATGGCTTTAACCACAGGTTTGTCCCTCTTGCGGCGGTAATAAAGAGTCGCAGTTTGCACTTCATTGCTCAAATCAGACTCAGAGTGCGCCGAATCACCGGAGGGTGGCGAAGCACAGGCCAGAGGAGTGATACGCCTCGGGCTTGAGTGGCCACTGTCTCTGGTGCCGCTCTGCTGCCCAGAATTACCTCCCCTGCGAGGCCTACAATACCCAGCGCGCGGAGCCATAAGGATCCCAGTGTGAAACTTAGCGGCCTGGTGACGTCGTCGAACAGGAAGAATGTCACAGGAAATATTACCTCGGTGGCTCTACAACCCGACGACCACCGACAAATACACCTAAGTCGAGTGAGCACACACTGCGTGAATTGGGCAGGGGAAGGACTCGAGGGTGGGTATGCTGCCCTCAGAGCTTCCCTCTTCCACGCTCACCTGAACTGCGAATTCTCCAGAACGAAAACCAAATGCAAACATAACAGAAGGAATGTTTCCGCCATGACAAGATATCTGGTACCAGAACCTTGGGAAGACCCCTGCATTGAAGCGCCATTAAGGCGCGTTAATTCCTTTAGGGCAGAAACCAGCCCGGAGCTCATGGCGACCACCTGTCCGCAGCGTGGCACCATGTCCTCGGCGCGTGGACTTCGTCTAATCTTAAATGCGACCATTAACACCCGCATCCGGGTTTTTTTAATTATATGTTACTATTATTATGTTTTAATAATTAAAAGTGTTTTATAAATATAATAATATATTATTATTTTGTTTTTATCTTAATTTATTTTATAATTGTAAAATGTTTGATAAAATGAAAAAAATATTAAATTAATATAATCAACCACATTCAAGTATTAAGAAGGATTTAATTTTTTGAGATGAAAACTTCTTTTGGAGTGAAAAGAGATTTGATTTCTCTCCACTCAAAAAATGATGATAATTATTTTAAGTATGGATCAATTTAGCCAACCGTCCATGAAAACTTTATAATTTATTCAAAATTTAAAATAGTGGTTTTAGTTAAAATAAAAACTGAAAATAATATTTATGAAGCTGAAAAAGTAAGATTATTATAATTTAATGGTTTTTAATATTTAAATAAAATAATATAGGATTATTATTATTTGAAATTTTATTTAATAGTTTTAAAATGTTTTTTTAATATTAATGATATTATTTTTAAATATCGACTAATTTTACTTTGGAAATTTTAATTTATATTTAATATTATAATTGTTTTTTTAATTATATGTTATTAAATCATTATGTGTTTTATAAATATAATAATATATTATTAATTTGTTTTTATCTTAATTTATTTTATAATTGTAAAATGTTTGATAAAATGAAAAAAATATTAAATTAATATAATCAACCACATTCAAGTATTAAGAAGGATTTAATTTTTTGAGATGATTTTTTTTTTGGAGTACATTCAAGTACTAAGAAGGATTTAATTTTTTGAGATGAAAACTTCTTTTGGAGTGAAAGGAGATTCGATTTCTCTTCACTCTTCAGAGTTCATGAATTAAAACGGATCTAGCCTAGTCTAATTTCACCCTTTAAATATGCTATGTTCCTCATGACCATGGCTTTTCAAGACCATTCGTAACTTTTGTTTTAATTATAGGTTTATTTTTATTTTCATTCTTTATTTTATTTTGACTATAAAATGTTACATACATTAATCTTTTTAATTAATAACAATCTATTTATTTTCTATTTTTATTTCATTTTTTATTTATTTTGACTATAAAATGTTTTACATTACATTAATCTTTTATTAAACATATTTACCATACTAAAGTTAAGAGAGCACCTATCAAAACAGATATATATTTATTACAACAACAAATGTTATAATTTATTTTATTTTATTATTATGATTTAATAAATAAAATAATCCATTTTATTTTATTATTATAATTTAATAATTAAATGTGAATGATAAATATAAGAACATATTATTAATATTTGTATTTTTTAATACATTTTACTAATAAGACATGATAAATATCAACCATTATTATTTTGGTCAAATTATATTAGTTTATTTTATATTAATATAGTTTTATAAAATATATATATATATAATATATATATATATATATATATATATATATATATATAAATATTAATATATATATATATATATGAATGAATATTTCAGTTTATTTTATAATAAGCTTATATATTTAAATGTTTTTTAACTAATAAAAAAATAAAACTATTTTATTGTTTTGAAGTTAATGTTATGTTTTAAATTAATTAAAAAACACTAAATAGAAAGCTCCTCTTGGTTTGGAGATGTAAAATCTCTACTAACAGGGTCAACCAAGTGAAGGTGAGAGCTTATATGACCCCAAAAATAGTCCATCATTGGCATGGGACTAACCACTCACGCGCACCCACACAATCCATTGCCAATGAGGCACAATCACTCACATGCATACATGCACACAACAAACAAAGGGTGCACAGAAACATACACATACCCAAAGACATTACACATATTGACTCACAAAGTGACATGTTCACATGCATCACATTTATTATGCTTATTATGAATTTTAGAATTAACATTAGCTTATGCATGTGATGAAGATTGAATAAAGATATTATGATGTTGACAATTACATTTATTTTGTAAGTTAATTAATATGTTATGAAAATGGAGAAATATTTATTTTCTTTATTATTTTTAAAACAATAATTATCATTAGCAAAATTTTAGAATTAATATTTTTTCCACAAATTATTAAATTTTAGTATTATGAAAAAGAAAATTATAAATTATTAAAATTAATGAATTCTTAAATAAAATTAATTGAATTTATTTATTGTATTGATTTTAATATTAAATAATCAATTGATATGTATCATGATGATGTTATAAATGTCATGTAATTGTTTCTTCTTTTATAAGGGATTTGAACCTTGAGTCTCATGGTTTGCATAATATTTCATGTACTTGGAAGGCTAATATTATTTATTTTTTAATGTTATTATAATATGTATATTATTTTTCATTTTAAAATGATAGATTAATATTATCAATCTTGGGAAAAAAATAAGAAATGAAAAGTAAAATAATAAAAAATTGATTAAAATAAATTAAAATAAAAATCCAAAATAATAATAATAATAATAATATTTTCACAAATATTTAAACTTACAAGTTAATATTCTAAATAATATATTTATATATAGAAGTAATGATACTATATTTATAATCATTCATATATATATATATATATTCACACAAACTACACTCACACAAACTACACTCATATATCTACAAGTAAATGATATATATACAAATATAACAAGGAAATATTTATACCAACATAGAGAATACATTCATACTCATACAAATAGTATAATTATGCAAGACACATACAAAGAATACAATTATGCAAGACACATACAAAGAATACAATTATGCAAGACACATACAAGTATAGAAAACAATAGATTCATACACATACAAAGAATACAATTAAGCCAGACACATACAAATGTAGCAAAGAATAGATTCATGTGCACATAAAAGACATGTTCATACACATACAAAGAATACAAGTAATCTAAGGCACACACAAATATAGCAAAGAATAGATTCATGTACACATAAATAATATATTCATACACATACAAAGAATACAATTGTGCAAGACACATACAAGTATAACAAAGAATAGGTCACACATACAAAGAATACAATTAAGCAAGACACATACAAATGTTGCAAAGAATAGATTCATACACACATAAAGGACATATTCATACACATACAAAGAATACAATATCCAGGGCACACACAAATGTAGCAAAGAATAGATTCATGTACACATAAAGAATACAAGTAAACAAGGCACATACAAGTATAGCACAGAATAGATTTATACACATACAAGGAATACAATTAAGGAAAGCACATACAAATGTAGCAAATAATAGATTCATACAAACATAAATGACATATTCATACACAAATAAAGAATACAAGTAATCTAAGGCACACACAAATGTAGAAAAGAATAGATTCATGTACACATAAAGAATACAAGGCACACACAAATATAACAAAGAATAGATTCATGTACACATAAATAATATATTCATACACATACAAATAATACAATTATGAAAGACCATACAAGTATAGTAAAGAATAGATTCATACACATACAAGGAATACAAATAAGCAAGACACATACAAATGTAGCAAAGAATAGATTCATACACACATAAATGACATATTCATACACATACAAAGAATACAAGTAAGCAATGCACACAGAAATACAACAAAGAATAGGTTCATATATATACAAAAATAGATGTAAATAATATACACACAATTATAGCAAAGAATACAATCATACATGTAGAAGTAAATAATTTCCATACACTAGAATACTCAAAAAGTACACACATTAGCAAATAATGACGGAATATTGAAAGGCACTCAAGATAATACAAGCAAATATTCAAAAAAATACATTTACATACACACAAACAATGAAATCACCACTCTAACACTCAAGGCATAGTCAAACAATACACTCATATACATACAAATAAACAATGAAAGAATACTAAAAAACATGCAAAATGAGACATTCATAAACATAGAAGAATACACACTCCAAAGAAGTAAATACAAGTAATGAAAACACTCTATCTCAATAATACATTCACACACACCACATAGAAGGAGATACCCTATTCATTGATAAATACCAAAACAAAAACCTTAACAAATAAATTCTAACTACCGAAATTCAACTAATAAAAACACTATCTAAATTCTAAAAATAATACATTCATATACATACAAAATAAAGAATCTAAAACATACATTGTAATCCAAATACATTCATATATATAAAAATAAGCATTCAAGAATATATTTATTGTATATAAATAATAAAACCAATATACAAACATTTAGGTATAGTAAATTTATACAAATACATAATATATATATATTTTTAAATATTTACAAACACAAACACTCTAAATAATATATATGAATATTTAATAAAATTTATAAATATCATAAAAATTAAATTACATTTATTTAGATATATGAAAAGAAGGTAAAAAAATATATAATATCCTAAAAACATATAAAAATATATATATTTAAAATAAAAAAAAATCAAAATCTTAAAAAAATCAAAATCAAAACTCAAAAAGAAAAATAGAAATTAAGAAATATAAATAAATTTAGGTGATAATTTTTATATAATTGATGTGAATGGGAGTGATTTTTCATTTTGTGTGTATGTGGGGAAGATGTTTAAAACATTGAAAAAATGTTAAATGATTTATGTGAATAAAGGTGATTTTTCCATTTGTTTGTGTATGTGGGGAAGTTGCTTAAAACATTGAAAAAATGTTAAATGATTGATGTGAATAAAGCTGATTTTTCCATTTGTGTGTGTATGTGGGGAAGATGTTTAAAACATTGAAAAAATGTTAAATGATTTATGTGTCTAAAGGTGATTTTGCCATCTGTGTGTATGTTGGGAAGATGTTTAAAACATGTTTATACATTATTATTATAATAAAAGGATGTATGTGTGTTTGTGCATATTGGAGTTGCTATAAACTAAAGATCATGAAAAACATGAGCACAAGGAACACAACTCAAAGGAGGGTTACCATTTAACCCTCCTAAGAGCCTTTTGGAGGGGTGGAATCCCCCTCCACAAAAAAAATGCCTACTCCTTTTATTAAAGATAGTTTGTGTTCATGTACATTTTTTGATGGGCCCATCTAAACAAAAAAAATACACCTTTTTCTAATTACACCAGAACAAAAAGTAAAAATAGATAATGCCTTCGAGAAAAGCGGCACCTTTGATATTGATAGATTTTCTGCAATATACAACATTAAAATAATATTGTTAATATACAAACTTTTCATAACAACTTGTAACATAATTAAATACATCATTCCTAAAAAAAATCTCTATAACATATATATTTATATATAATCAAAAGCCATAATGCATGATAAATATTCCATTCACAGGTGCCGAAGGGAGTAAGAATTAAGCTCCTATGTGTAATTCTTCCAATATGCATCATAGGGGGAATCCATTATAACCCCTCGCACATTAAAGCTCAAGTTAGGTGTAAAATTGAATTGATTACACAGAAATTAAACCGGTGAATGCTAATTGGCCATTTCTAATAAGAAAACAATCCACTCACACAACTCTTTGCACTATGATCAACACTTACGCATATATAACTTTTGATGGCCCAATAAAAATTGTCTATTGAGAAAAAATTTAAAATCTAACAAGCCCATTAACAAATCTATATAATATAATCTATATAATATAACCCATGCTACGAGTACATAACTATGAGTAATGATTGAAAAGTGCTGAGAACTAAACACGGAACTAGTACTGATTGACAGTTGTCAGCTGGCATCAAACTCATGACTACTGATCACAATGGTTTGTGAAATGAATTTCTTATATTGATTAAAACTTGACAGTTTTCTCGCTAAACTCAATGATACATGTGCAATTTCCAATGAGCCCACGCTCTTTATGGATCAGGTAGCTATGATAATGATTTTTTTTACATCTAATTATGTGATTGCTTATACGCATATATTGTTGCCCTCGGCGTTGGCTTCGAGTATATTTCCTACGTGGCTTGGTATTGTATTGGGGTATTCTAGGTTCCTTACGTGGCTTGGTATTATGTATTGGGGTATTCTACATTTCCTATGTGGCTTGGTTTTAATAAAATAATTTTAATTAATAATTATTTTTAGATATTAAAAAAATCATAAACCATTACTTATGCCTGACTACCTGGACTATTGTTCATAACCACCACTGATAAATGAAAACTCCAACAATATCGATAATACGTGATTCCATACATGGAGCTCATTAACGAGCACTCTTCACGCAAAACCTATGCACTATCTTCGTCCTGGCCGAGACTGGAACTCTAAAGCCCGTGGCTATTGGGAAAGATGAATTCTATTGAAAAGACCAGGGAGGAAATGCCATCAAAAGTAATTTCACCCTGCTTTCTTAACAAATCAAAAGATTCATTGAATAGTTGTATTAAACAGAAACTTGAGTCTAAAATAGAATCGCTAAGCCCTACGGCTAGAATTTCTGGGATTTCTTCGAACTGTGACTTTTGAATTGAACAATAGATTCATTGAATCGTTGTATTAAATAGAAAGTTGAGTCTAAAATAAAATTGCTAACCCTTACGGCTGGAATTTCTGGGATTTCTTCCATCTGTGACTTTTGAATTGCACAATAGATTCATTGAATCGTTATATTAGACAGAAAGTTGGGTCTAAAATAGAATTGCTAGGCCCTACGGCTGGAAATCTTGGGGTTTCTACGATCTGTCACTTTTGAATTGCACAATCAAGAGAGAGAGCTGGGTCTTTCTGGCGAAGTGAATGTGCAGATCTTCCTCTATAAGGTGTGCCTCAATTAACTGAACCACCTTCGCTTAATATACCCACGTATAACATGCTTCATGGGGTTAATATCTACAGTTTAAGCAACTTCTGCTCGATCCAGTTATGCAACTCTTATGGATATGGGACAATTGGTTGTGCTGGCATGAAATGAGAAAAAGAGGAGCTCAATGGGGGGTTTGGAGAGACCAATGCTGTAACAAACAACCCAGCCATGAAATGAAAAAAAGAGGAGTTCAATTAGGGAGAATAATGTTGTAAAAAATTACAACTACGCAACCATGAAATGGGAAAAGGAGGAGCTCAATTCGGCGACCAATTGGATGCTCTAACAAACAATGCAACTGTGAAAAGGAGAAAAAGGGGATACCAATTGGGTGTTTGGAGAGACCAATGCTGTCAATAGGCAAAAAGATTGATGGGCGACCTGACCTGTTACATTGAAAACCATCTAACCAGCTAATACTTATGTTAACACAGACCAACACAGAGGACTAAAACCTAAAACCGACTCAATTGGAAAAACTATTCTGCAATCTACATGCTCTTTAAATATATCATAGAGATATTGGTAAACTGCACCAAGAAACAGAGGAGAACAAGGCCATTCACAAATCGTACTAACCTTGCTAGCTATACTTCATTTGCTATTGAAACTATGCAAACTGGTTGTTCCAAAGTTCGAGACCCCTCATTCCCCGCTGCAACAAAAGCATTGGAAACGTCTGCTCCAGCTCCTGTATATAAAATTCCAACTCATCAGAAAAAAGGGTCGAAAATGAATCTCAAAATAATTCAAGAAAATATTGCACTCACTCTGAATGCATTATTTGTTGATCAATTTGGCACTTCAACCACCAGTGCATATTCTGCTCACCTGGGACTTTCTCTCCACATTAACAGACACAAACACAACATACATTTGGACACTACACAGGACACAACCACAACTAAACATTTGCACACTACATAGGACACAACCACAACTAAACTGCACAGGACATTGATGCATACAACACTACACAGAACAAAACATTTATGGAGCGCTCCATAAGACATACAGTATGCTTGAGAGAGAAAAAAACCTGTAGATTCAAGAGAGAAAACAATTTGTGAGGTTACATAAAATCACTCAATCGCCTACAGCCTTTTTCTGGTTAACCAATTGAATAAACAGAGAGATAGAGAAACAAATTAGATTACCCTCTCTATGAATAATCCACTCCATCGCCCTCAGACTGCGAAAATTTTGATCACCCCCTCTTCGTTGGTGGAGCTGAATTTCCTTTCCTCCTCTCATTCTTTGTTCATCACCATCACCGATCCCACTCAGGAGTGCGCCAGTATATAATGAGTTTTAGGCTTGCTTTGCTTTTTTGGACCGTTGTGTTAAAATTTCGCTTCAACCTAACCCATCTTTTAATTACTATTCATTAAACCGATCTTTTAATTACCAATCTTTTAACTCACTATTACTAATTACTATTTACAATTTACGATATTGCTCTAGTTTTTTTTTACTTGCTGCCTTTTTCAGTTCTCTTTTTTTAGTTCTTTGTTGGCAACCACAGTACTTCTGAAACGGTGTGCAATTATACATTCTTTACATGGGGCCGGCCATGTGTATATTCTAATTTGTGCAATTCAGCTGCACAAATAAAATAAAAAACCTGGAATAAGCAATTTGACCACATCGTGCACGTTATAATTTAGTTGACTTTTTTGGACAGCAGCGTGGTATTGTAATTTCTATTTATACATTACTTTTTATTAATATTTTTAAAAAGATAATTTTGTTAAAAATTAAATTGTGGTAAATATTTTTTTGATTTGTTACCAGTTTTGAGATCACTGAACAGTCTAACTTGTAATTTTAGTTGCTTAGATCGAAAGAATTAATTACTCAAAATTTCTGGAAAGTTAATTATAAATATTTTAGTTATTTAAATCAATTGTAATATTATTCAAATTATTAAATTAAAATATAAATATATAAAAATATATTTTGATGATTGCTAAATAAAAATATATTGAGAGGTCGTTAAAGCAAGTGAACATGATCATTCTTAGATCCAAGTTGACTCCTTTCTTCGGGAGAGCATCCCGGACCTAGTTTTTCTCTTCTACAATGAGCCTTATCCAATTTCATATTGATGGTGGGTTTTGCACACCTAGTTCTCTGTTTCTTTCAATAATATTCCATAAACATCTCATATTTAATTTTTTTTTTTAATTTATTTAAATTAAATAATATTT
Source organism: Pinus taeda (assembly GCA_000404065.3). Lineage (NCBI taxonomy): Eukaryota > Viridiplantae > Streptophyta > Pinopsida > Pinales > Pinaceae > Pinus > Pinus taeda. The sequence goes on along the minus strand of APFE031167307.1, from coordinate 1,684 downwards.
TAATAAAATATTCTAATTAATAATCACTTTTAAATATTAAATGATATGAAATCGTTTTTTTAAAAATCTATTTAAATTAAATAATATTTTAATAAAATATTTTTAATTAATAATCATTTTTAAATATTAAATGATATGAAATGGGCACAACCAACACTAGGAATTGGGTCTACCATTTCTCTCAAATGCCCTCCCTGTTGTTGGCCATTATGGGATTCATTTAGTTGGTTCAATTGAGATTTGGTCAATTGGTTCTCCACCTAGATTTGCAATTAGGTTAGGTCCCAAATTGGTTCTCCACCTAGATTTGCAATTAGGTTAGGTCCCAACTCGGTGGTGGATATGCGGCTATGTCTCATTTACTAATTGAAATGAGGCCCAAACCAAAAGTGTCTAGTTTCCCTCGTAAAACATTTCATTATTCACTTAGCATCTTGTTTCCTCGTAAATCGCTCCATGATGCACTTAGTCAAATGCTCCATATAATGCTTGAGTCTTAGCCTCCAAGCTTGGTAGCTCCATATAAGGTTACCTCACTCACACCTTCTCAAGATAACATATTAATTTGTTTCTTTCCGAATGTCAGTCAGAATCTGGAGGGCATAGAGATATGAGGTGTTTTTGAGCAGCAAATTAATTTGTTTCTTTCTAAAATGTGGAGAGCATGGATATATGATGTGTTTTTGAGCTTCAGAGTGTTAGATGTCACGTGAGACTTCGTAGATCATTTCTACACAGCCCTCACAAGTACCAAATGAATCTGTGTATTCCATGATGCCCATCAACTAAGAAAAGGGGAGGACATGAATACAACGATAAACCATGCCATTGAATGCAATATTTTCTCCCCACACTGCACATCTTTTGTATGGTGTCTCAACTAAGTGTCCCAGGTGCATGGGAGGGTCATCCCTCTGTTTTACGAAGTAGCTCATGTTTTATTAGGAAGCTCATTTGCCAAGGAATTCCAACACCATAAGATATTGAAGGATGGAAATGTTCTCTATGTCTAATTTGTCACGCTAGACTTTGGCTAGACATTAGAAAACAAAGTGATTAGCACGAAAACAACTATCCCAAAAAAACAACTAGCTCCTATCCATGAACATTCTCGAAAACTAGAAAATATAATTAAGTAACCCCATTAATGCACATATATAAAATGTTCAAATTGATTCATACAACTATGAAATCCAATCAATCAAAGTTGGATGGTTTTAGCTGGTAGTTTCACAAAAGGTGTAACACTGACACTTAGGTAAGATTGATATGTAATAGTATTAGCAGTTAGCATTGTGTCTCAGATTATTAAATTTCAAAAACTAGTCACAAGGTCACTAATTGGCTCATTACAAATATGTAAAGACAACAAAAATTTCATTAGCTTAATACATAACACTTAATACCTAATTTAAAAACAAATCCCATTCATAAGATTTACATAATGAGTCACTAACCCATTATGGTTTACAATATCCTGCACCACTATAAATAAATATGTCTTCACTAACCAATTGTGTTGTACAATATCCTACACCACTATAAATAAATCTAACTTCAAAGGTAATTCACATACTTATCATATTCTCTTCGTGTTGCTCTATTGAAAGTTATCATATTATCCAATTTTCCAAGAATCATCCTGATAATCCTGAATTAATTTGGATACCAATGAGTGGAACAT